>OU744447.1:3066837-3107777 GCA_916610825.1 Haliclystus octoradiatus
GTTTTTGTACACAAATGGCATATTTTCAAAAATTGTACATATGTTACGTACCATGCAATTTTGTCAAATGTCGATATTTCAGATAAAAATTACTCCATGTTATATATACATCTTTAATAAACTAGGCAAATCAATTTCAGTGAAAGTTTTGATCAAAATCATCATTTAATTTTCAAAAAGTTTTTGTACACAAATGGCATATTTTCAAAAATTGTACATATGTTACGTACCATGCGATTTTGTCAAATGTCGATATTTCAGAAAAAAATTACTCCATGTGATATATACATCTTTAATAAACTAGGCAAACCAATTTCAGTGAAAGTTTTGATCAAAATCATCATTTAATTTTCAAAAAGTTTTTGTACACAAATGGCATATTTTCAAAAATTGTACATATGTTACGTACCATGCAATTTTGTCAAATGTCGATATTTCAGATAAAAATTACTCCATGTTATATATACATCTTTAATAAACTAGGCAAATCAATTTCAGTGAAAGTTTGGATCAAAATCATCATTTAATTTTCAAAAAGTTTTTGTACACAAATGGCATATTTTCAAAAATTGTACATATGTTACGTACCATGCGATTTTGTCAAATGTCGATATTTCAGAAAAAAATTACTCCATGTGATATATACATGTTTAATAAACTAGGCAAATCAATTTCAGTGAAAGTTTTGATCAAAATCATCATTTAATTTTCAAAAAGTTTTTGTACACAAATGGCATATTTTCAAAAATTGTACATATGTTCGTACCATGCAATTTTGTCAAATGTCGATATTTCAGATAAAAATTACTCCATGTTATATACACATCTTTAATAAACTGGGCAAATCAATTTCAGTGAAAGTTTTGATCAAAATCATCATTTAATTTTCAAAAAGTTTTTGTACACAAATGGCATATTTTCAAAAATTGTACATATGTTACGTACCATGCAATTTTGTCAAATGTCGATATTTCAGATAAAAATTACTCCATGTTATATATACATCTTTAATAAACTAGGCAAATCAATTTCAGTGAAAGTTTTGATCAAAATCATCATTTAATTTTCAAAAAGTTTTTGTACACAAATGGCATATTTTCAAAAATTGTACATATGTTACGTACCATGCGATTTTGTCAAATGTCGATATTTCAGAAAAAAATTACTCCATGTGATATATACATCTTTAATAAACTAGGCAAACCAATTTCAGTGAAAGTTTTGATCAAAATCATCATTTAATTTTCAAAAAGTTTTTGTACACAAATGGCATATTTTCAAAAATTGTACATATGTTACGTACCATGCAATTTTGTCAAATGTCGATATTTCAGATAAAAATTACTCCATGTTATATATACATCTTTAATAAACTAGGCAAATCAATTTCAGTGAAAGTTTGGATCAAAATCATCATTTAATTTTCAAAAAGTTTTTGTACACAAATGGCATATTTTCAAAAATTGTACATATGTTACGTACCATGCGATTTTGTCAAATGTCGATATTTCAGAAAAAAATTACTCCATGTGATATATACATGTTTAATAAACTAGGCAAATCAATTTCAGTGAAAGTTTTGATCAAAATCATCATTTAATTTTCAAAAAGTTTTTGTACACAAATGGCATATTTTCAAAAATTGTACATATGTTCGTACCATGCAATTTTGTCAAATGTCGATATTTCAGATAAAAATTACTCCATGTTATATACACATCTTTAATAAACTGGGCAAATCAATTTCAGTGAAAGTTTTGATCAAAATCATCATTTAATTTTCAAAAAGTTTTTGTACACAAATGGCATATTTTCAAAAATTGTACATATGTTACGTACCATGCAATTTTGTCAAATGTCGATATTTCAGATAAAAATTATTCCATGTGATATATACATCTTTAATAAACTAGGCAAATCAATTTCAGTGAAAGTTTTGATCAAAATCATCATTTAATTTTCAAAAAGTTTTTGTACACAAATGGCATATTTTCAAAAATTGTACATATGTTACGTACCATGCAATTTTGTCAAAATTCGATATTTCAGATAAAAATTACTCCATGTGATATATACATCTTTAATAAACTAGGCCAATCAATTTCAGTGAAAGTTTTGATCAAAATCATCATTTAATTTTCAAAAAGTTTTTGTAAACAAATGGCATGTTTACAAAAACTGCATATGTCTGGATTGTTTGAGATTTTGTCAAATGATGGAGTTTCAGTCAAAAAATAATCAGTGTCAGGACCATAATTAGTGTTTTATAGAAACTGCAGAAACAAAATGTCAGTTAAAACTTTTGTCAAATGCAGGTATCTAGTATCTACTACATTATCTTTCTGCACAATTGCAGTAATTACGTATTACGTTAATGATAGCCTAGATATATATCATCCTAATATATTTTAAAAAATTACTGAAATTGATTTTTGTTCAATACCATATTTGACGTCGATATCAATTTTAATAAATATCCAAATTCATGATCTCAACCATATATAAGTGATAGATCTTTGTACTTCCACGATATTAGCTATTGGTTGACAGTTACATGTAAGTGAACTGTAGTAGCAACTATAGTATATTTGTAAATGAACTGTAGTAGACTAGTAGCAACCATGGTATATTTTATAAAATCCCACTCTAGTATTGGTTTATTACTTCGATTTTCTGATCTTGTAAATGCCATTTGAAGTAATAGACTACAGGTGATAGAATACATTTATAATAAATGTTAATATTGATAGCATTAATAGGTAAAAGCAATCCAATGTTGGTCAACCAAGGCTCTACAAAGACAAATATTAGAACATTGATTATTAACTTGATAAACATTATTGCAACTAGCTGAGCTGATGATTTAAGAAAAATTGCTACTGAAAGTGAATAACATCAGTAGTGCTAGGCATCCTGCAGAGTACTGTGTCTATATGAATATATCCTACATTGTACATTGGTTAAAAACAAGGAAGAAGTGTTCATAGCACGTTCACAATCAAGTTTCTTGTCTGAGTAACATAAATAACAAGTTATTCAAAATTTGAAGGTCCTCTGACATCGGGAAAGGGCGTCTAACGACTTTCTAAAGCAATCTGTTTGAAACGATTCAAATTAATTTATTCAATTCCAATAATTATTTTCGTAACAGCCATCCTAAAATTAGAAACTAATCAAAGTCAGCGAACAAATAACTGCCAAGTCAAAGTTCAGATTCTTCATTGATTGATAATTGATGTCCTGAAAACAATTAATTGTTTACGCATATGTTTTGAATGTGTAAACTCTTTTTTTAAAAAAACATTCAACAAATAAGTGAAAACATATACTTGGCATACTTTCTAAAGGTTGATTAGAATATTTTTTATCAGATGTACGTAAATATTGTGGTGACCTCAGTATTGTGACAAACTTTCTATTGTAATATTGCACTTGCACATGTCATGTAGCTGTTAACTTGAATGTAGTATTTTGTAATCACTCTCTTTTCTGATGGTTTGAGGCCATACTTTGAATCACGCTTAAAAGTAATGATTGAAAGGTTAGCCGCCTATAGCTAATTGACATACACATACCTCATTTGCTTTTCTTGGTTTGATGACAATTGATTTGCATAGTAAGTTAGTTGGCAGCCAGGATTTTCTTTATATATTCATATTATAAGATCAACTCTCAAAAACACTTACAACAACGTTAACTATCTGCTTATTCCATGAATAAATTGGTAGGCGGAGCCACGCACTCTGGCGCTAAGGTATTTCAAACTAAATTCATCGAAATAGGTGTATGCCAAGGCCATTGCCTTCGGATTGGTTTGTTAATTTACCAACGTTTGAAAGGGCAGAAAGGTGACACTCATAAATCGAATAAAATAAAATAGTTCAAAACCAGTAAAAATATAGAACAGCAAAAATAAAGGTTATCTTTGTAAACCACAACTATACCAATATAACCGTCCAAACTTGTCAAATTGTCTTGACAAATTATACAAATTTGCATCGAACTTCGAAGGAATAAAACTAAAATGGACGCCAAGATGGAGAATCTGAGAATAGCCTCTATCGTGAATTCTATTTCGTGAAATTGAGATTTGCAAAACATATTGTTGACGCCGCGTAAAAAAATTACAGAAAAATGACCTCTACTCTCGTTAAAATTATTACATTTTTGCAGCAGCGTTGCAACTACGGACAAAGTAGCGTCGGAAGATCTACCTATTTCCCAACTTCTGAGCAACGTTGAGAAAAGGTAGCATATGGTAGCTAAGACGTTGCACAACTTCAACGTTGCGTTGTTCAACCGTTGTTGCTAGCTAGTGTGTTTGCTGGGACTATAAGGACAAATCCTATTCACTATATCCACTATTCACGATATTCTTATATCACATTCATATGTATAAATAAACATGTTTTATGATTTTAATTTACAGTTTTGATAAAATCGTATCTTCTTGAAAAAATATTTTCGTAAATCCTGCCTTGCACAGTTGATTTATACGTAGACTAATATACAAGGTTGATCCAGCGTTTTAACTCGAAACTTTTAACCAATGATAATATTTCTTTTCGCGTATGAAGAAGTGTAATACATAAAGTTTATTGACAAAAAATAAAATTATTATAAATATATCGTATCAGGGTATTATATTATGTATGATGACCGCAATGATAACTTTGATAATGACGTCTTTGTCTGAGTCTACAAATAGACCACAAAATCCTCGGTTCCATGTTGATCCTTGAGCCAATCAACTGTTCGCTGATAATTTGACATGTGTGAGTGCATGTCAAATCTTTTTCGGCGGCAAAATGTTTACCTTACATAAACCAACCGTCAACGGCAAAGGAAAATTGTCTTTTTATTGGCTTACCATATTAATGTTTCTTGGGAGTATGGTTATTATGTTTTACTGTGACTATACTGGCAGCAATGAAGAAGTCTCGATCTCCTCTTACAGCTCTCCATGCGATTCTAATTTGTGTCAATATGTTTGGTTAAAATCTCAAAGATGCAGAGATTGTTGGCTTCGGCCCATGTAGCCTAATTTGCAAGGATATAACCTTCTAGCCGGCATAACAGGGAGCAAGGTAAGTTGCTAATTTCAAAAAATGGACCATTGACTCTGCTGTTTCCTTGTTTAAACATTTCAATAACATCGTTTAGCTATTGTCGTTAGAAATTGCGATTCGCATGGGCATGCATATAGGCATGCAATGGTGATGGATGGTCATGTTCCTGGATCACGTTAGTAACAATTCTGTTTGTCAATTTAATAGTATTTAAAAGAATTTAAAATGAAAGTGCTAGAGGTTGAAAACACTTTATATGAGAGATTCATGACGTTAGATGCCACACCAAACCGTGCTCTAAAACTTCTAGAAAAATCGAACAAACTCTGCTTTGGCTTTGAGTTTTGACTTTCGGTATTCGACAAAAATCAGAATTGGTAGGCATAAAGCATCAGTTACAGGATAGGATAATTATCCCACACCATTACAAACCACGAAAGTAATAATGTTTTGAAAATTTGTTAGGCCTACATAAATATTCTCTGAACTTCAAGAGCGCCAAATGGCCAAATGAATGTCACAACATTCAAGTATTAAAAACGTCAGTTTGCGTTTCTGTCTTATATTTATTCCAAACAGTTTATAAAATCTACAATGATATGTATTCTTTTACGAACTATTTAGTATTTACGATTTAAATCAAATGGATCGACGTTTACTATCTACATACCCATGCGCAGAGGACGCACGCACAGAACATTATCTTTTGAAAACAGGCTTCCAGCAACCGGAACTATATCCACAGCGTTTATTATAACTTTGTTTCATGGTAACATCAGTAAATGTGTTGCCTGTTTGCTCGTTTCTACTTCTTCATCTCAATATTTAAGTAATTGTTGCATTTAGTTGTTGGTAGACTGCAGCACAGATTACTGTCATTTTCAGTTCCATGTAATAGGCTACCATCCTGTTATATGTTATATCAACATACAATCTATATGGAAACGCCTTCCTATATATTACGCAAGAGGCTGACATTTACACATAATAATCTTGAGGTATGTATATATGCTCTTGATGGGCTGCAGCACCCATTTACTATTATTTTCAATGATTTTAATACTATCCTGTTCATATTTTTCTTTTTAGGTGTTTGATGTTTTCATATCTGCTACAATATGCTACCTTTATGGAAACACCTTGGCATATAGTACGCAGGAGAGTGACATTTACACATGAATGAACTTGAGGTATATATCTATGCTCTTGATGACGGCAGGACGTCTGAAAATTTTAGCAATTATTTTTAGTCGAGATAATATAATACCATCCTGTTCATATTTTTCTTCTTAGTCATTTGACTTTCAATCTTGGCTACATTAAAGAAGTTGACATTCACACATAATGAACTTGAGGTATGTATCTATGCTCTTGATGGGCTGCAGTACCCTTTTACTATTATTCTCAATGATTTTAATACTATCCTGTTCATATTTTTCTTTTTAGCTGTTTGATGTTTCCATATCTGCTACAATATGCAATCTTTACGGAAACACTTTGGCATATATTACACAGGAGAGTGACATTTACACATAATTAACTTGAGGTATTTATCTAGATGTTCTTGATGACGGCAGTGCGTCTAAAGATTTTAACAATTATTTTCAGTTGAGATAATATAATACCATCCTGTTCATATTTTTCTTCTTAGTCATTTGACTTTCAATCTTAGCTATATTAAAGAAGTTGACATTCACACATAATGAATTTGAGGTATGTATCTATGCTCTTGATGGGATGCAGTACCCTTTTACTATTATTTTCAATGATTCTAATACTTTCCTGTACATATTTTTCTTTTTAGCTGTTTGATGTTTTCATATCTGCTACATTAGGCAACAATGCAATATTCAAATAATTACGTAAACACATTGCTGTGTATATTAAATCAAGAGGCTGACATGTACACTGTATGATGAACAAAAGGTATGTCCTTAAATGCCCTTTGCGGACTGCAGGACACATACGTATTATTTTTTGTCAATATAACACTATCCTGTCTGTTCATCTTTTATTTTTAGCCATTCGAGGTTTGATATTTGAAACATTATAGAGATTGGCATGTACACATCATGGACATAAGGTATTTAGTTTTGTTATTATATGATGTTGTTTCAAGTTTAACTCAAGTCTATCCGAACATGATCATACCTCGTTTTGAACCCTATCAATTTTTTCAAAAAGATAGTTCACTTCCTAAAAATAACAAAAAGATTTGCAGTACGAATACCTTGAGCATATGTGGAAGCCTACTTGATAGGCTATAGTTAGAAATGATTTAAATTTTCGCTTGAGCACGAAGTTCGAAAAAATAATCAACCTTCTTAAATCCTAGAACATGTGTTCTTCTGAGTTTTTATAGCCTGCCAGGATTCCTGCTGTTGTCAGACTTGCTCAAGCATGGCTTATATACAAATCCAATGTTACATCATCATCAACATCATCATTTATTCAGAATCCTGATAATTTCTATAGTAACTTTTTTTCACAGGACTGATTTAAGTAACAATTAACTAAGGAATACACACATACAATAATTGATCAATTACAATAATACATACATATATATACACAGATGTTATATTGATATATGTGCAAAGGTTGGCAGAAGATTTTCAAATTATTCTGATTCGTAAACCTGGAATACTATAAAGTAAAGTATTTATAACATGCTTGGTAAATATCAAGGATGATACTACAAAATATTGTGGATTTTTGTTTTAGTTCAAATGATTAAGAAAATGAAGATGCAAGATCATTACATCTTATCCTCTCACTAGAACAATGTCCTTTTGGTTTTCATCAAACATCAATCATTATTGTTATAGCCTTTAAGTATGTAAATTCTGAATCTGGAGCTGGTATTCAGTACTTTACTGTATGTTTAATTTCATAATGATATTTTAGTTGCCGTATATTTGATGTATTCTTGTTAAGGAAATTAATAAATCTCATTATCATATCGCTTGCATATATTTTTGTTAATTTATCTTTCTTATTCATATTGTCTGTTTTGTCATTGCATGGAGCATTTGAACTTCAACTTCTGAAATGCATTGAAATATGCTTGACATATGCACGTCATTATCTAATCGTATTCCTGTCGCAGTCATTCCAAACTAGTCTTATTTCCGTCGTAAACTGATCCAAGTCTCATCTAAAAATGTCGACTTTATGACGTTAATATGGTGTACACGGCATCACGTCTTTTCGGATCAGATAAATTCACGACAATAGGACGAGTTGACTGACGAGATAACGACGTCTTGAAGACGGGTTTTGGTTTACTGGGATGGTACTGGTATTAGAAATATAATTTTTGCCATCTTTTACCGAGAAAAAAAATAATTTTTGCAAGAACATTTTGCTTCGTTCAAGTCAAATTTTCTTGTTTGAAGCCTACACAATATTGTTTTGAGCAAAATCAGATTGTTTTAAGCAAAGACCAATATATTCAATTTTCAAGCGATTATAAAATGACATCAAAAATAGATGTGACTTAAAACAAGCCATTTTTGTTTAAATCCATACATTTTGGTTTCAAATAGTAAATAATTCTTGCAAAGGGAACATTTTTTCTGAATAGTTTGGCAGATCGCTTACTGTGACGGGTCCTACGGACCAGCGTCAGGGTTTGTTTCTGAAATCATAAGGTCTATGGCCAACATGTCACTTCTCATAGAAGAGTATGAATTTGAAAAACTGTTCTCTTCACAATTCTTCGTCAATCATGTCATAGCAATTAGCTGAATGATAATTCGAAGCTAAGTATAAATTATAATCATAACCATTGGAAGTTCTGTCTTGGCTTTATTCTCTATATTTGTAGGTTTTGATATTAATACATCATAATTTTTACTTTATAGGACCAATTGAAATTCTGCTACGATACCACGATTCATAAAGTCATTGAATAATTATCAAAATTTGTCGTAGTATGCATTATTAATGCTGTAAGAGATTCTAGTTTACAATTGTAATTAATTTTTAACCATCAGGATATTTTGTATATGGTAGCGATTATGTATTTACCAAAAATCTTTAATCTTTAGGTTTAGTTCATTACTTGCTGATGGAGATTTTAAATTTTAGCTCGATGATATGTTTCATTGTATGATCTCATATGAAAAACATTAGAAGCTGCGGAAGAACTGTTGCCATTTCTGATTATATTTATTTTCCTAGTGGCCATATTTCTTGAGCCACGTTTATTTTTTAAATGTCAGCCAGAAATCTTCTGTTCTTAATGTTTCGTTGAAATGTGCTTTCAATGTTTGCTACAAAATCTATACTTAGCTCCTAGGTGGATACACCGGGGGCTTAGTGTGATGCTTAAATATTGTTTGAGGCACAACGAATGCATGGCCATATAACTGAGCAAAGCATATAGGTGAAACATTTGAGCTCGGGACATTTATAAGGTACGTCGCTTAAGGCATGTGTGCGAGCATGGATTTTAGCAATCGGGTCAATTGACTTTGTGAATATTCCTTAAAACAGGTTCCATGAAAACTGGGGTATGATTCTGTAAATGAAAATTCAGCCATATTTTTTCAGCCGTTGTCTAAAATAATGATTCTTTTAGCAAATACACAGATGAATAAACACTGATTATTATTTGAATTTCAATTATAAGTAACACATAATGAGAGGGAAAATATACTCAGATTACAGATTACATATAATATACGTAGATTATAATCCACCGACAATGCTTTCAATTTGGAATTTTCTAGCATAATAAACGTTTTTACTATATTGAATTACCTTATTGATATAATAAATAAGATCATTTTCTGTTGCTGATTCTACTGACATAGACTCAGCATCTAGAGACATAACACTGTTTATATTGTGTTCCCATTAAAAAGCTACTTAAGGGTCGGTCTTCTAATTCCGTAAGGCGTCAACTTAATGACCTAAGTGTTATAGTTGGTCAATACTTTAGGCCAAGTAGAAACCTATTGGACGATATGCAAGCTCTAAGATTGGCCTTTCTGTCTCTCCAATGCTCTGTGTAACATTTTAAGTGTGATTCCTGCGATGGGAATTATGTCTGTTTTACACGCCGACATCTCCATCAATGCATTGGTGATCATGGTGTAGCTATTACCGACGCCTAACATTCTAAGAGATTCAATTACATCATGGCTTTTAGTTCGATTTTTTCCATTTGACCTAGCATTATATCGTTGAATCACGGTTACGTAAGTGAGCGTGAGACTTTGCTACTACTACTTGAAAATCGTTCGTATTTTAAAGTGTGAAACTCTTGTCGTGTAAACATCCCATTCAAGTTACTCCTTTGCATGCTACCAAAAGACAGAAAAACGATTACGCCAGAATACCATCGATTTTTTCAAAAGTGGGAGAAAGACAATTCCCTTTTTAGCAGGATCGAGGCAGGAAAATATTCCCTGTGGCGTGCCACAATAGCTACAATTAATTTCGTATTAACTTTCAATGTTATAAATCTTCTTATAGTCTTAGTTTACATGATTATTTCCTATTTTACATTTTTAAATTACTTAAAATTAAAATGTTCAATTCAGTTTAATGCAGGATCAAATTCTGTCTTTCTCAAGTTTCTATAATTATTAAATTACTAGCAACATAGATTTTGTTGGACTGTAAAAACAGAGCAACACCAATTTTAACTTACAATTGAAACACGGAAAAACAAGTTATACCCTGTTACTTCACCAGATTTCCTGCCATGATATGTTTGAGGTCTAACAGCAGAATCTTCATCATTAATGGATTCTTCAATATTATCTGAAATAGATCCTATCGTATTCCTGTAATTCGAAGAACCCAGGGAAATGGTATAGATGAGATATGTTTAGAAAATGATCATACCATTGGTGCACTTGTAGCATGGCAACAGTGGTAGAATGTCTGCACTATGTGAGCGAGAGGCAGGGGTTCTATTCCTCGTCAGTGCTCACAAATATGTCTGTAAATTTGTTTTATGTACCAAAATAAAGCACTTGCGCTGGGGGGTAGCCTAACTGATCTAACTTTTAATCATAATTTGTATGAAAATGATTGGAAAATGTATCAATTAATACGATTACATCATGATTTACCAACTTTTACTTGACTAGAATAGGTCTGATAGTCAATATTAGTACCTATATGTGGAAACTGTGGAAAGAACATTAACAAAATTACCAAATGTTTCGAAAGAGAAAATAACATTTGCCAGTAATATTTATTTATTTATTCATCATTAAAGCAGAAGCTGAGCAGTATTTCAATTAAAAGCAAATAATGTACATGTACTCTAGAAACATTTGAAAATAATATATTTTATAAAGAGGTGTATACCAATATATATATACAATAAATTAGAAATAATGAATAAATAAATAAATATTTGCAAATCTGATTTTTTTTTAAAATGTGGAAAGAACATTAAAAAAATCACCTTAATCAACAATTACCTAAGTGGAAGAACACAATCTATCAGAGTTGAAAGTTAGACTTCCTCGCCATTCTCCTGCCCTCGGGGAGTCCCACAAGGATCGATAATATCACCACTACTAATTAATATCTACGTAGCAGACTTTTCATTTCTTCCAATAACCTCTTCCATCATACGATACGCAGATGATACAAAGCTATACTATTCCTCCAACCACAAATACACTGCTGTCCAACACCTCAACAAAGACTTGGAAAAGGTGCAACAATGGTTCCAGCTGAATTGTCTAAAACTGAACCCCTCAAAAACTCAATGCCTACTAATCACTCACATTCCAGAACCCGACATTCACGTCACGAGCGCAAATCTTCTAAGTACTAATCAAATACATAACAAAGACATTAAAATCGATGATGTAACCTTACCTTGGCTCAATATAATAAAGATGCTCGGTGCTCACATTGACAGTAGATTAAACATGATATGTCATCTTCGCAATTGCATCAGAAAAGCCAATCTCTCCCAATATCAAATCAAACAGGTTAAAAAATCCCTAAACCCACATCTTGCCAATACACTTTACAAGACATACATCCGTCCTCACCTAGAACATTGTAGCCTACTTCTTCTTGGAATTAATCAAACGGATAGACTAAAATTAAAATTCAACAAAAATCACTAAAACACCTAACACGACCCAATACTGGAAAAGAATATCGTCTTCCATCTCTACACGTCAGAAGAATAGTAAAATTAACCAATATGATCAACAAAACACTAATAACAGAAACTCCAAAACTTTTACACTCCCTCTTCAAGATATCCAACACTAAATATACGTCATCTTGCCATCCAAACAAACTCATCCCACCCATTTGCAGAACAACCCTGATAAAATGGTCGATTGTAGCAGTAGGTACTAGAGTCTGGAACTTTATCCCCGAAGTAATACGCGGGGAAGCAATAAGAACATTCAAAGAGTCAACTCTTGCGTATTTGACATCCCTGGAATGGAAAATAAATTATTGGTTTATGTCAATCAGCTGTCGATAGTTAGATTATAATGTTATAAATATCAAAAACACTAGCATTCTCGTCATAAATATAATACAATTAGCTTAATTATGGAACTTATCTCGTTCAAAAAACGAAAAAATAATAATTATAATAATAATAATAAAATAAAAATTAAAATAAAAATTATATTATATTATTAATACTATTATCCTTATCATTATTTCTACTAATTTACAATTTTATAATTAATAACTTACTTTTAAATTCGTATCAATGTATAAACGAGCATTTGCTCATTTTGGTTACGAATCGAAATAAAATTATACACACACACCACATGTTTAGAAAGAGAAAATAACTTTTGCCAGTAATATTTATTTATTTATTCAATATTAAAACAGAAGCTGAAACAGTATTTCAATTAAACGCAAATAATGTACATGTACTCTAGAAACATTTGAAAATAATATATTTGATGAAGAGGTGTATACCAATATATATACAATAAATTAGAAATAATTAATACATAAATAAATATTTGCAAATCTGTTTTTTTTTAAACTGTGGAAAGAACATTAACAAAATTACCACATGTTTAGAAAGAGAAAATAACTTTTGCCAGTAAAATTTATTTATTTATTCAATATTAAAATAGAAGCTGAAACAGTATTTCAATTAAAAGCAAATAATGTACATGTACTCTTGAAACATTTGAAATAATATATTTTATGAAGAGGTGTATACCAATATATATACAATAAATTAGAAATAATTAATAAAGAAATAAATATTTGCAAATCTGTTTTTTTTTAAACTGTGGAAAGAACATTAACAAAATTACCACATGTTTAGAAAGAGAAAATATCTTTTGCCAGTAATATTTATTTATTTATTCATTATTGAAACAGAAGCTGAAACAGTATTTCAATTAAACGCAAATAAATGTACTCTAGAAACATTTGAAAATAATATATTTTATGAAGAGGTGTATACCAATATAATCTGATATATTTTAAACTTGAGCCTTTATTTACGTGTTTTTGTAAAGCGAAAAAACTAACCTCGAAATTGCATAAATGGCACATAAGGTTATAAGGTGTAGAAAGAAAGATCTCATTATCTTTTAATACACATATCCTGTAATAAAACATGAAATTTTGTCGAACTTCTAAGTAATAGGCTACTTTCTAAATCAGATGGCGCTCCTAAAAACGAGCGGTCGAATTCATCCAAATCCATGCTGAATATATTGATCAAGACAATTCATTTGAGGTGAAGTTTGGACAATCTCTCTTAGCGTTTTGATCCCATGTTTTGATTTCGGGTTATGATTTTGATTTCATGTTTTTAAATAGTTTGGTGCTTTTTCTACTTCTTCCTCACACAGAGACGAGGTGAAAAATATGAAAACGAAACTGGAATGTGTGTCACGGTTATGGAATATGGGTTACGCGTTACGAAAAAGCCATGCGCGGTGACGACGTTAATTACACATAGAATACAAGCTCACATATACAAGAGATAACAGCTAGATGATTACAAATTACATTACACAGCATCCCCTCTCTGACTTTAAGGAGTGGAAATAATTTTCAAATCTCAACAAAAAAAGTTTCTAAATAATTTACGAAAGTATCTCATTAAGCTAGCTTCTAATTAACAAATCAAACATACAACAATTTTCAACATTTTCAATAAATCATTGCATGTTTCAGCAATTTGAATATTCATGGCATGTTTCAGCATTTCCTGCCTGTTCCAACAGTTTCAATAAATCTTTGATAAATCCATAGTTTATCATTCCATGTTTCAGCGTTTCCTGCATGTTTCAGCATTTTTATAACCTCGTTGGTGTCTTTTAGAGGAGATGATTTATAAATTGCTGGAGTTTCGTTTTGTTTGTGTTCTTTGTAGATCTCCTTTAATTGAGCAAAAATGACCGGCAGGCGCTACGCACTTAGGATCCCGTGCTTGTCTATTGTGTAAAACACAATGTTCATTGTTGACATGAATTTATAACAAATTAGGCCTGCGTATAACAATAGTTTCAAAGCGAGACGGTTGAATTATGCTAAGCTTAAATTCAGCGGTCGCCGGTCAATTTTGCCCCTTTAACCTTTCTTTCCTTGTGTTTCTTTCAAGCAGAGGTGGTTTAACATGCTTTAGATAAGATATGGAATTGTTTGATGCTGTAAAACAGGGCTATAACGATAACGACATTGAGTCCCATCGAACAACAACGACGGTCAAACTGAAACTAATTTATTACTCAGCAATACACATGGATATTACAGGATTCACATAGGGTGACGACGTAGATTACACATAGAATATTTGCAAGTTCACATGTACAAGAGATACCAGCTTGATGATAACAAATTACATTACACAACACAGCACACTTTTCAATCGGATAAATTCCTTGTATTTCAGAACTAGGTCGCTGTTTATTTTATAGCAGATGTCTTTCAGTATGAATGGGGATTCCGTGTTTGATAGGGGGTCCACATCTTCCATTCATTTTCAAAAAGGGCGGATTGCAGCAACGAAATTTCTAATGCTTGATTAGTCACATGTCTTGAGATATAGACAAGGTCTTGTACATTTTCATTTATTTCCACATGATCAAATTCGTACCATAACTCTGCAATTGTTCATCAGTTTCGGATTAATCACCGGTATTGTTTAGATGTCTCATGAGTTTCCCACATGGCATTGGAGAAGAGTCTTTTCCATCCAAAAAATTTCTCCGGGGGTAACTTACATATTTTTGGTATATAAGGACGTTCAAACAGAAGATGGTACGTTTTTCAAAATCCAGAAAAAAAAATTAGGATTTGCTTTGTCATGAGAATTTCTTGTGGTATCTTTTTGACGCCTTTGCAATCATTTATCATTTTGCAATCAAATTTTACCAATAAAATTTTTCTTTTCAGTTTTTTAGGTTGAATCTGTCATTCATAAAATATATTTGGGGTATCTTTTTCATCATGTGAAAAGTTTCTATTGTCATTCTGACAAAGTTCCATTTGAACAACCCCGTCGAAATGCAATGGAAGTTACCCCTCCCACCCAGCACCCGGGCGAAGTTGCAAACATTATCGAAGTAGATATCATCTGGATGTTCACGTCGGTTCTTGAATCTCGTCATTGCATTGATGAATCTGTCGGTGTCGAGGGATGATGCTGCTTCCAAGTGAACAATCTGAGGGCACATGGTTCATTGGCCAGCGATATCGAAGGCAAATTGCATCAAAAAATTCCCGCTTACTTAGAGAAAATCCTTCTGACTTCAAAGGTAAAGTTGTTAACCAATTTGATGACCCCTTCATACTAATAAGCTGATTTGGACGAAGACTTATACTGTCCATTCTTGCCTGTAGGTCTTCAAGTAGAGTTTGGTGGTTGATGTTTCTTGTGTTGATGACATGTCTAATTGACAATCCAAATTGAGCAATTTCAATGTTACTCTCCTTACTTTGGTCTTCGATGCTGCTGGCTAGTTGATCTTTTACTAGTCTGGAGTTGGTGTATCCTTCAGCAGAAAGGATAGAGAATATTGGTAAAGCCAGGCCCCCCATTTTCACTGGTAAAGATAGTAAATTTCTTTCATCCTGTGTGCAAACATGTCCATCGCAAATTGATGGGACGAAAAAGGTTTTGAAGCTCTTTGAAGTTCATTTTGAAGCTCTGGGATAGTTCTGATGTGATATGTTAGCTTATGACGAAATCCACCAACAAAGGCAGTGTATGCAGCATGGGGTTGACTTTTTGCTATCTGAGACAAGCCCACTATTTGTTCTTACCATTTCCTTACCAGCTCAGAAGTGTATGCAGATGTTCCTCCTGTATTTCCAATAAATCCATCTAGATATTTCTGCCCGTTTAGCATAATATTGATTTTTGTTCCTTAAAACACTGATTTGTCTGTTTCAGCTTTCTCTGGGAATTTCACAATTAGCCATGACGTTTTGGGGTTGGGATAGTATCCAAGTTTGTGACCATATTCTAGGATTTTATCCCATCATATATGTGATTCGTCATATATGTTGGTAGTTGTCTAATAAAAGATAACAATGGAGTTAATTATACCAAGTGCGTAGACCGGCATGGTCATCGGGTCTACTTGAGTGATCCCTTCTGCAGAAGCAATCTCATAGCCACCAGAAATAAACAATCGAGATGTAGCTTGATAGTATTTACGTACATAAGTGGAAATCGGAGGGCATATGTATTTGATGTTGTGGGGAAGGACATTTCTATTAAGGGAATTGAAAGCGTTGCTGGCATCTACTAGCAATAACCCATCTGTTTCTTCTTCAGCAAAAATATCAGACATTGCGTGTACTGCTGCTTCACAGCCTGCTGATTGTCCCGCGCATCGTTGGAGATGACCTGCACTGGATATGATGTCTCTCCAACAAATATTGGTCGTACTCCAGGATCTTTGTCTAGCCGGATAAGGTGGCACGCAGTACATGCCTCAAGGGATGATACACAATCAACACCGTCCGTGGAAAAGTGTTCTTGCGCAGCGTAGCTCTTTTCCTGCCATACCAAAGTTCTTGGAGACAAGGATTCTTCTCCAGCCATCAGCATCTAGACCTGATGGACCACATGAACCCTTTGTTTTCAAAGTTGATCTTGAAATAGAATCTTCATCAATGTTATTGAACATAGGATTACCAATAAATGGTATGTCACCGCTGATCAGTATTGACTCATCTGCAGGTTTAGCTGCAGGGTGCTTTACCTTGAGTTCAGCAATTGTTTCACGAGTTAGTTTCAATATTCCTATTGAGGTGGTACTATCAAGCAATCTAAGTGCTGCATTAACTTTTCCCTGTATCATGTAATTGGCGAATGTTTTTGAAAGTTGCTCTAAAGTTTGAGACTGCTTCCGGGATGGAAGATTCCACTGGATTACGCGGGCTTCTTCCACAAGGCTGTTTAAATCCCCATCTGTCCAGCTTTCCAGTATTCTATTTAGACATTGACCGTGTTCTTTTGCTCTGGATTTCAAACTTGGTTTTTGTAACAATAGAGCCCGCATTATCATTATAATTTTCATAACAATGTCTTTCATTTGAGTTCCACTATTCCGAAGGTTGAAAAACCTTGTCATTTCTGAAACAAACTTCTTTCCCACAGCCCCACTTGGTAGCATGAAAACGTTCTTACGCCAAAATACTATTTCCTCGTAAATACAGTTAATTGAGTGTTTCAAATCTTCAAAGGATAACTGACCCCATACGAGAATCATTGGTTGTGATTGAATGTTATTTGTATTAAATATGAGTGATAATTGTTGGATAGCATCAATTCCTGCATTATTTGCAGGCATGGGAGCATTATTTGAGCTGGTAGATAGATTTTCATGTGAAATGTTTGAATTAACAGTTCCTTCATTGTGAACTTGTTCTAAATGTTTCTTTCTACGAGTAAATAGATGAACAGATCGACCATGATCACTTGTGAATCCTCTGTTACAAAGATCACATTTGAAGGTGGTCATGACTGTAAATGATATATCACTATGAATAAAAAAAGTTGTGAAAAAGTTGTGAAAAAGTTATGAAAACGAAAAAACTTATGAAAAAACTTGTGAAAAATTAAGTTTTAATTTCCTATTTTGGAGCAGCTTGTGAAAAAGTTGTGATAAAAGGGAGAAAATATTAATCTAATCGAAAAGTGATGAAAAAGTTGTGAAAAAAGCTGAGTAAAATTTGAACCTCCAAAATGTGATGAAAAAGTTGTGATAATCTGGAAATTAATTTGGCATAATTCTACAAAATTTCAAGTGCCGAATTATGGGACCTTTTATAAGAAGGGGACTTGGGGGATGTCATAGACAGAATCTTCTATTAGGAGGCTCTGCCTGTTCTTCCTGTAGGGGGTTTGGCTAGTTCGATGAAGCTGGCCTTTGCTATAATCATACACGTCAGACAATGCAATTACCAGATTTTAGCAGATTTCAGATTAGTTAACTTATCATTGAAATATGTTAAGAAACTATAAAAAGCTTTCGTTTTCTGACTATTTCTAACATTTGTCATATGGTCTCGTGTGTGATATGGTTATGATGTAGAGCAGTATAAATGGCTATTCCTTATACATACTATTGCAGTTTATCAAGAATAAAGAAAGAAAGAATTACAAGTCCAGCAAATTAACATAGCTTTATTGTTTTCAACACTTAACATTTTACAATTATTCTATAAATATTATTTTATTATTTGCGAGACTGTAGGAGACTCTTTTTACAAATCCTGCTTTAACATATCTTTGAACTAAATTGCAGATACTTTCCGAATATAAAAAACCAGTATTTTTCTGTATTTTCAAATTGTTGAATATTTCAACTTGAAAGTACACATCTTTAACAGCATCTTTTTCTAGCAATAGAATGGACAAAATTCGACCATATTCTTTGATTAAATTATCGTCTGATATGATTTTTATGTATGATTGCTTATTTTTATTTTCTGAACCATGCAGGTGCATTGAATGGCCAGTAGACTCGTCTGCTAATGTAATCGTGTCTGTTCTGTAGGCTTTGGTGAAATTGATATTGAGGTCATGAATATGTTTTACCTGGGACACTTTTCCGGTCTTGATAATGTCTATGGAAAAAAAATATTTATTTATAGTAGATAGAAAGTGAATGCTCACTTGGTTATATATAGCAGTAACATTAGATAAAATGAGGCTCGTATATAGGTCACTATTTTTTCTATGTTCAAAGTCAAATTTAGGATGATGTCAAATACTGTTGCATACATTCCCGAAATGTGATTAGAGGTAATAGCTATTTTTTCTGCACTCCCTACTGCAAATTCTACCATGCATTACAAATTATTATTTCAATGGATAAACTAGAGGTGTGCGTCGGATCATGTTTTCTGAAAAGTTAATTCGAGTCAGATCAAATCTGATCGAGGAGGATCCGGTTCGGACTCGCACACCTTTAGTATGATACTATAAATAATACAAATCGATAATCTACATATGTCATTATGATCATATATTTGTTCATACAATCACACTGAAAGTCCTGCATAATAGACATGCAGTGGTTACTCATTAATTCTGCGGGAATGTTGCCAGATAGCAGCTCTGACCAGCATTGATCGTATATCTATGGATTGAAAAGAAAAGAATTGGTTAATAGTTTGTTTAATATCACAATTTCGAAGAGTATGGCAATGACAACACATTATTACCCTGTATGTTTCGAAAACAGTAGCTGATGGATGTTTCCGATTCTTAACTCGTTGACAGATCCACGAGTTGAATCGTTCGAATGGAAACATCCATGTTGATTGCAGTGGACCATTTCGAATGATCCCTTCGAGCAAATGGCGGATCAAATGAATACTAATATCCTTGATAAATAAAATGATCAATAAAACAATTAAAAGTAAGATTAGAGTACTTTCAATATTAAATAGAACATGTATTAATCATATGTTGTAACCTGTAATGCTACTGGAAAATCACGTTCAATTAATACCAAACTTTTTGAACATTTCATTTTTAACAGTTCTAAACTTTCCCGTGTGTGAGGTCCATATACAATTTCTTTCAGAACATCTAAAAAGGTGAATAATGATTTTTCTTGTGGTTGTGGTAAAAGACCATCTAAACAATGCTTTAGTAATCCTTTTGTCGCAAACTTAATGAAGAGAAAACAAAATAACAGAATATTAATAAATATACAGAATATTATTTTATATGAGGCAATTGCAATCACATACCACAATCCAATCATGGGACTTCATGAACAAACGTTTGGTAAATGCCAATTCTGGATTGCAGCCATAATCACTAGGTACAATCAGTAGCTTCGATCTTTCTTTAGCGATCTCAACCTGTTGTTTATCGAGGATGTAAGGCAATTTTGGATGTGCCGTGCGTGATGGATTGATGGTATCATACTGATCCAATGCTGAATTGATGTAGCGACACCGGCTGAGATTTTTGAACTTTTTTTCATCTTTAAGAACTGACGGTAATTGAATTTGATAAATATTTAGGACTAATTTAAAAATAGATTTTATGACATTCGATATGGTATGCATGCCATCAGGTTGAACATCAACTATAAAATTATGATTTGGCAAATAAGAAAAGGAATATTTGCCTTTGCATCCAGTACCAGAGGCAATACATTGTTTAACTGTCATTGACAATGATGTGTCATATGCAGCTCTATCATTAGCAATGTCTTCCTTTGTTCTTAGACCAGGGTCAGCAAGATGCTCTTTGTTCTTGAAAATGGTGTCATATCGAAGCGGATCATCGGGTGCTAAATAACGACGATTTCCTGGCCATACTATCTTACGGCAATGTTTGCTAAAAGAGCCTGATAATTAAAAATCAAACGTAACAGTTACACTCACAATTTTACGTATCATAGACATTGGGTATATTGCATATTGTTTGTTTTCTTACCTCTCATGTTGCACCAGCAGCATCCTCGGTACGCTCCTGATCCAGAACATTTGAATATTTTATTTATGCCAGGATAATCGAGGGTATATGAGAAAATCATTGTTTTTAATATAAAATACTCTTCTTTGTATGCATCATATACTTCCATACCGTTCAAACTAATTAGTTCATCTACAAGCAATTGAATGTATGGTTGCATACTTAAAGGTTCCTTTCCTTTATTTGAAGGAACGATGCCAAGTAAAAAAATGTTTGCAAATAAAAAACGTAAATGTCGCGGAAAATTAATTAACGCCACAGACATTGGCCACATGCTTTTACACTGACTTGCTTTTTTAAATGGATCAATACCATCTGTTGAAAATAATAATGACAATCCTCTAGCATCTCCGTTAAAATAACCATCTTCTTTATATAGTTCTCTCCATCTCTCTGTACGGTGTGTATCGTAAAGGTCATTATAATTGGAAGTATGAAAATGCTCTTGGATAAGCTTTGATAACATTTTATTGCCAAACAACCTTATTATCCGTTCCTTTAAAGGTAAATAATAAAAAGTTCTAGAAGGCTTCCCTTTAACAGTCCGTAATTCTCCACAAATTTGACATGATGTTGATGATGTAAATCTTTGTGTATATATCAAACAGTCATTACTACAAACTTCATATAAAATTGGTTTAATAAGTAAATTGTTGAATATCTTTTTCGCTTGGTAATAGTTTTCTGGCAGTATATTAGGTGTTGGAAGAAAAGATCTTTCATTTTTTAAAAATTGAGAAAAAACCTCTTTACTCATCCCAGGACTGGTAGAAAATAGTAGAAATTTTGAGGAAAGTGCTTGTAAAAGAGTATAAGGACAATCTTTGTACAAAGGTTGCTGTAAAATTGATGGTAGTTCTTTACTGAATGGTTGATCATTCTCAAAACTGGGCGTGGCAAAATCATCTCCATTATCAATAGTATCGTCGTAGGTGTCAATAATAACATCGTTGGTGTCAATAGAAAAATCAAAATCTCCGTTTTCGTCATCAGAATTACTATTAATTCTGTTACTAATTTGATGAAAATTTCTCTTTCTACAAATGCTGTGATTAACGTTTTCTGAAGTTTCTGCATTATTGGTATTTTCTAATCCAAATTTCAGCAGATGTTTTCTTCTCACGTGCTTACTGGATACAAAACTCTTGCCATCACATATCGAGCAAGGACAACAAACAGACATGTTAATGCTAATATATCGATATTTGCTAATCAATAACTAAATGAAATAACGTTTCAGAAGTATAGGACACTGTTTTCTAACACGAACAACACAACAACGATTTTAGCGTTGCGAAGTTACGCGATCTCGCGTTAACTCGAATTGTCGAACTGAATATTTCGAGCGATTTCAACAAATCCCCGAAGTCGTGTTTAAGGTAACTAAGCAATTGTGTTGATGATGTGGCATACGCTAGCTAGTTTTTGTTTCGTCTTGGTCGATTTTCAATTCAACATTTCTACGACTTCAAGTGTTTATCTTGTATCAAAATCCGGGATCAAAATGGATGAATCGTTCGAGCAATTCATAATTCAAAATGATTTAAATGAAGACATATGTGATGGTCTCGTTAAACACAAGGTAAGATATCACATTTCTTTGTACTATATCTTGACTTGTCTGGAATAGCAAATTATTTGAAATGAAGTAACCTCACCCATTGAAAGGTATGGAACAAGACAAATACGTACGCAAGTATAAAAGATATACGCAAACGATGTTTGGGTTTTATTTTGGTTTATCGTTCTCGGAAAAACTGCGTTGTGAATTGAGAGACCTAGTGACGAATTTGTTTCCAAGAACTGGGATAATCCTAAAGTGGGTGTATCCTACAAATATTTTTATTATTATTCGTAAAAATAAATAATGGTTGATATGTATTAACATTCATTCTAAATAACGTTAATTTTATTTAATAGTAATGATAACAATGCTGCTAATAGTTATCAATATTAATGACATTAATGGCAATTAATTTTATTTTCAGTTCAATACGTTAAAACGTTTGGAAATGCTTTCCAGACATACATCATACCTAAAAACGTTGGAACTTGAAGGGGTCAATGAGATGGAGTTGAAGGACTCGTTGATGAATATAAGTAGCGAACACCAAACCACCACTGTCCTACATGCATCGTCAACAAACTCAATGATAAACTCTAGCGAAGTTGATAACAGGTAAAATATTAATATATTACTATATACAACTATTTCCAAGAGCTGGTAATTCACAACAAACATTATCTTGGCTGGCATTGTAGCTTGGTATTTGTTCATTATTTAAATTTATAGATTTGATGTGGAAATGATGAGGCCAAGGGCAAACATGGCCAAAGACTCTGCCCCTCAAAATTATTATAAGGTAAAGTCTGCAGGACTACATATAATATACATATATAGTATCTCTCAATCATTTCTATGTAAAACTATTTCCAATGTAAGAGTACACTTAATTCATTAAACGTCTTCATTGATACCTTGATATTTTGTCAATTTCAGAATTTGATACGCGAAACAGCAAAAAGGTGTGGCATGTGGGACGTGCCACATAAGTTGAAGGAGTGTGAGAGGAGAGGCCTCAAAACAAAATTAATGAACGTTGTAAGTATAAATATACAATATACCAATAAAATCACTATTGCAGTATCAGACTTGTGAATTATAAAAAATTTTGTCATATAGCTTCTTCAAAAACACCCTGAAATCCAGGTTAATATCAAACTGCTAAATAAACATCTAGCAGAGTCTTTGGCCAACAGAAGGTCTTATCTGAAAAGACAACAAAAAAGGTAAAGTAAAATGTATGTTATCCGATGTTTCCAGAATAGAATGAAGATATTGAAAATTGTGCACCTTGATTATTTTCTGTCTGTTTTTTTTTGTAGAGCTTGGAATTTGTCACTCCACCAACAATTACATCAAGTGGTTCTGCCATACCAACAACATCACGTGAAATTGAGCAGCCACATAGGTACATATAATAATTGGATATTTGAAAATGTTCCTCTTCCGATGTGTGATGATAGTATATACATACATACTGTAGTTATATATTATTTTTTGTTATATTGTAGAGAGAATGAGAGATCACAACTACTATACAAAGCGCCTAATTATTATTATTTAGGGTGAGCAATTTTGATAGATACGATTACAACTGACATAGTTAAAATGTATTATTGTTTGCATGATTAAACAATAGTCAAGTACAGTGACGTAAATACTATATTTTATACCACTACAACTGCAATGCTTAGATAATAATATCTGATCAATTATATTAATTCAGAGAAACGGTTTCCATTATAAGAAAAGAAAAGAAGATAGGAACAGCAGTGTTCAGAGGACAAGAAGGTGATTTATAGTATAATGCGAAATACTAATTTATGTAATGCTTTAACTATTTAATCTGATTCATTTTTGATTAACGATCAATATTTTGTTTTTTGAAGGTATACTAGCAAATCTCATTCTCGTTGGAAGAAAAATAAACGCATTAAAGGACGAAGTTCCTCTCCCAAAAAAAACGTCCTCTGGAAAGCTCTATCTAGAGGAGCTAGATGTAAGTTTTGCTGCTCAAAATTGGCTTGCAATGTCCTATTTTAATATTTTAGTTATTCATAACAAATTGAGCTGTATTTTTGCTTTTTTGCACAGATAAATGAAACATTTCAATGGAAGATAAATGCATTAGAAAGTTGCGCACCTATTACAAGCGAGGTGTGCACCTCAAAAAAATCAAAAAGAAAAATTAAAAAAAAATATATAAAAAGTTTGTAATATTTAAAAATTGTGATATTGTTATTAATAATTATTAATTAATCAGAAGTTTACATATATATTATTATTATTATTATTATTATTATTATTATTATTATTATTATTATTATTATTATTATTATTATTATTATTATTATTATTATTATTATTATTATTATTATTATTTGTTTCATTGATTAATGTTAATAAAAAATGCAAATGAACAAATAAATGACTCATTATTGATATAAGATCACAAAGATGGTATAAAACGAATAAAACCCTACAAATCTAGGGGATAACTGGATACAGGGGCAGGCGAATAAGTACACCTGGGAAAATTATTTTTTCACAACTTTTTCACAACTTTTTATTTCACAACTTTTTCATTATTTTTTCACAATTTAAAAAAACTTGTGAATATTGCACGGTTCACATGTTTTTTAACTTGTGAAAAAGTATTGAAAAAAGTTGTTAAATTTCACAACTTTTTCACAACTTTTTTATTCATAGTGTATGTCAAGCTAGAATCAAAATGTATAAAGAATCTTAAATGTCATTGCAGGGATTCCAAAATAGATGATATTTATAATATTATCCTGAAACATTGTAATAGCAAAAATAAAGAACTGAGTGCTTATGGCATAAATACGAAAATTTGACAAATATAATGTCTCCAGAAAGTCAAACGTAATCAACTCTTTAATCCGGAACAATTTATTGAACCTTCATGATGTTCTTGAATTAAGGCGTATAATTTGAACATTTAAACCTTCTTGGATCGCAAGATGTATCGCCATATGTTATTTTTTGGCTAGTGATTTAGTTGACATGATTAACTAGAACATTTTAAATAGTGGATAAAGAATAAAGCCACAGTAAAAAACGGACATATCAAATACTTTTATGCCATTTATGAAGCCAGAACCAACAAACTCTCTGCTCAATAAAATGAAAATAGCCACTCTAAATAATCACTAAACAAACCATCAACGAACAGTTAATACGTATCAGAATTGTAGAAGTAGTAAATGACGGGGCTAATCGATTTCTCGACATTTTAAATCAAATCCATCCATCTATTACTTTCACCATGGAAACACAAAGAAACAATAAATTACCCTTTCTTGGATTACTTTTAGAATGCAGTGGAGAATTTATAGAAACGCAAGTCTACCGTAAAAAACCAATACCGGCCTTCTGTAACATTTTAAATGCAGTGTCGATCAGCGTTACAAAACAGGACTTTTAAAAACATTATTACACCGTGCATTTCGTTTAAGCTCGTTGCAGAGAAGTATTCTATTTGTGAATGTAATGATATCAAATTATTTTTATCGATCTCAAGTATCCAGTTTCCCTTGTAAATTTTTATCTTGATCGTTTTAATTTTAATTAATTTAATAATATTGACCATGTTAACATTTTAAAGAAAGAATCTGATGATATAATTAAGTTGCCGCTTAAAGATCAGGGTGCAAGTAATATAGTGAGAACAGATTTCAAATATCTGTATAATAAGATAAATATTAACATTTTATCTGTTTTTACGAGTCGAAAACTCAAAGACGACTTGAGGCATCGTGAAGCCAAACCTGAACTTCTTTCGAAACAAA
The DNA here is from genome assembly GCA_916610825.1 of Haliclystus octoradiatus. Classification (NCBI taxonomy): domain Eukaryota; kingdom Metazoa; phylum Cnidaria; class Staurozoa; order Stauromedusae; family Haliclystidae; genus Haliclystus; species Haliclystus octoradiatus. The sequence continues at coordinate 3,093,220 of OU744447.1, forward strand.
GCATAATCTATCACTTCAAGTGCGGCTTGTGTAATTTAAGCTATGTAGAATGTACTAAACGCCACCTACACCAAAGAGTAGAAGAGCACAGCAGAAAGAGTTCAGCAATCGGGAAACATATCCAACAACACATTCAAGCAATAGACGATGTAATCGATGATTTTAAAGTTTTAAATCATTGCAGATTCAAATGAGACTGCCTCGCTTACGAAATGCTATTCATTAGGGACTATCAACCAAACCTGAATGGTCAATCATATTCAATACGATATAAATTATTTTAAGTCAATTTCTTATTCTATTTCATCAAACAAAAATTTTGTTCTCTGTTTTACGCTTAGTAACCAACCAACAATGTCAATACATCTTCTGTTGTTATCTCCAAAAGTTCCTAGGGTTTCTGCTGCGATTGGTTGAAAAATATATCTGTCATCCAGAGATGAGTATTTCCTCGTTTTCTTTTTTCGACAAGTTGTGCTGCTGCACCAGCTGATGATGATGAGGCGTTTAAAATTGATGCGGCAAATGAATCCATACAAGTGAAGTCACATACCAGAGATCTCCCCTAGACCATAGGAATTGAGTCATTGGTCCTATACTCTTTTTGATATATATCAATGATTTACCTGATAACACAAAATTCTATGTCAGCCTTTTTGCTGATGACACAACCCTACAAATGTCTGATTCTGATTTAAACACATTTGAGAACGATGTCAATGAGAAACTCATTTTCGTCACAAAGTGGTTTTATGACAACCAGCTGAGCCTGAATGAGTCAAAAACAAATTATATGATATTTCACAATCCTTTGAAAACAGATCTAAATATAAAAATAACAGAATTATTGAACGTTGTTGAACAAATTGTTACCACATCGAGTTTAACTGAAAGAAATATTTGCCGGAGATTTTAACATTGACTACCATAAAAACACTCCTGCAAAACAACTGCTTTCAGAGTTGATGTCACAATTTAAACTACACATTCTTAACACTAAATCGACGCGAATCATAGAAACATCTCAAACGGAAATAGATTATATGATATCATCTACTTCATTAAAACATACAATAACTACATTTATTCCAAAAACTGTCTGTAATTCAGACCACCTTGGGCTGTATTCTGTTATGAAATATGAATGCTACAGAACAACCTAGAAAAACAACCAGAACTGTAAGAGCATACAAAAACTTTGACAGAGTTGCATTTTGCGAAGAACTCTTGAACGTTGATCTGACTAAATTTGGAGAAGCAATAACGGATGAAAATGTAAACAAAGCAGCCATGATATTACAAACAATATTGCAGGACACTCTGAACAAATATGCACCAGAAAAACAATTGTCATGTATCCAAATTACGCACCATGGGTAACTGTTGACCTAAGAGATCAATTAAAGAAACGCAACAAAATGCGCTATACGGCTATGAAGACGAGATCATCAAAAGATTGGGAACTGTATAAACATCAGCGCAATCAAGTAACATATATACTCAGACAGGCAAAAATAAATTACATCAAAGACAAATTTATTGAATGTGGTGACAATATAAAAGAAGTATGGAACCTTGTCAAAAGCTGACGAGAAAAACTAATTATAAATGTACAGCAAAAACGAAATCAGAATAAATTGAAATCAACAAATTTTTCAGTAAGGTTGGATCAACCACTAAGAACCAAACTCACACAAATACCAACTATGAAACAATACAATAACATCCACAAACATTCGAATTCACAAATGTCACAACCATTGACACAAGTAAAGCTGTAGGGCATAAATGGCTTCGCAATTAAATCTGCCCTTCAAAGCCATTGCGGCACCATTTACAAAATACTTATCAACCTATCCCTAAAGACATCATAGTTTTCATCTTGCTTCAAAAACACTATAGTATTACCAATACCATAGTACCAGGTACTATAGAGCCAGATAAGCATTGTCCACTTGCACTTTTATCGTTACTGTCAAAAGTTATGGAAAGAATGGTTTATATCCAACTATATCCCTTCTTATCTCCTATTCTAAATAAATATCAACATGGATTCCAACACTGTCGCTCGATAGTTACAGCCCTTCTGAACATAACGAAAAGAATTTTGAAAAATATGGACACTCGTGATACTTCCTTGTTAATTCTCATGGGCCTATCTAAAGCATTCGATAGCCTTCAACATAATATTTTATTGGATAAACTTAAACTATTCGGATTATCCGACATAGCATTGGCATGGATAGAATCGTATTTAAAAGACCGCAAACAGACCATTAAAGTGAACAACATCTACTCTGACGAAGTTACACTGTCATGTGGAGTACCTCAAGGCTCAGTACTTGGACCATTACTGTTTTTAGTTTATGTGAATGATCTATCAAACGTAGTTAAACATGGCGCAGCTGGCCCAGAGCCATCTATTTACAAGAGTTGGGCACTCATGCCATTTTTGTTTTTTGGCCTGGACCCGAGCACGTTTTTAGCAGCAGTGCGCATGTGCAAGAGAAAGTTGTGTTTTTTTCAGCCATTTTGGAACTGTGTGAAATGGTTTGCGATCGTTTAACATGATACAAGAGTAATATAACCATCTATTAGTTGTCTTTCTCCATATTTATTTGCTGGACTCTCAAAATAAGAATAAAATTTACTTCAATGTATACTTTCTTATCGATCTCTTCAGCATGTTGCTCGAAAGTAAATCAGATCAATGCTATTGGAATTGCTAAATGGACAAGGAGTTTGTGGAGTATAGACTACATCTCTTACTCTCTTACGCTTATTCTTTGCAGTCAAAGGCAACTTTTTTCTAGTTCTTGTCCCCAGTTGGAATAGTAAACAATATTTTATTTCGATTATTATTTCGTCTATTAACACAACAATTAATAATTTAATAGCATATGTTTGTTTTCACTGATAAAAGTTGTATTTTTCCGCGCGCTTCGTTTAAAACAGGAAACCTGGTGCCAAAAGAACAAGAACCCTGGTGCCGAAAGTACGAAAATGGCGTCCAAAAAATCACGTGAATGGCATCTGTCCAATAGGAGACGATAGCGGCACATGAAAGCGTGTCCCAACTCTTGTAAATAGATGGCTCTGAGCTGGCCAGTTTGTCGATGACACACAAGTATTGTATAATTTTAAATCTAAAGACAACCAATCACTGTGTAATGTACAAAAACAAATTAATGATGATTCAAAAAGAGTTTCGACTTGGTTTGCTGCAAATTCACTACTACTCAACACTAATAAAACAAAAATTATGGCTATTGGTCACAAGAAGGTAATTAACCGAACTCTGCAAACTTTGACAATTGACAAACAAAGTATAGAATATGTAAATACAGCTAGAAACTTGGGCGTGGTCTTTGATAATGAAATGAGTTTAAAGAAGAACGTCGATAAAATCTTAAGAACTGCTTCCTACAGATTATCTGCAATATCAAAGATTCGCCCTTATAATCCGGCTGGGTTATTTAAAACACTCATAGAAACAAAAATTTTAAAACCATGTCTCTATGCTATCGAAGTCTGGGCCTCATGCAACAAAACACTGATTAGAAGGGTCTTGATAGGGATACAAAATTGGGCAGCGAAATTGATATGTGGCAAGCGAAAGTTTGATGGAATGAAAGACACACTTGAACAACTGGGATGGCTCTCTATCAGCCACATGTCACATCTACGCACTGCATGTACAGCCCATCAATCTAAATCAGGAATATATGGTTCAGAATTAAAGATTTTATTTAATAAAAGTAATCACAAAGATATTACAAGAAAAAATATGTACATTCTCCCGCGCGTCCATACTGACCGTGGTAAACGATCATTCAGCTTTCGAGGTGCACAATCACTAAATAAATATTACAAATACGATTCATACAATATAATTAAATCTAAACAAGAAATTAAAAATACACTATATTCTCAATCAAACTAATTATTAGACGACGATGACGACGTCAGACATCAAGAAACGATTGCTTAACAAGTAATGCCTTATAAGTAACACATACATGTAATCAAATAGAACAAAAAGCAGAAATCATGTACCATAGTTTTTTATATGTCTTTAAATTAACTATTTCTATTCTATTCTCTATTCTGTAATCGTAGACACGCACTTCAACATTTTCATTGTGGGATTTCAGTTTATTTACTATATACCCGTGGGTAACATCCATTGCGCCTCGACGGGGTTGTTCAAATAGAGCTTTAGGAGGATGATCATGAATAAGATTCAGTTCATTAAAAGATACTCAAAATCTTATTTTAGAAAGGACGTATTACCCTAAAAAGAAGAGAGAATGATGTTAATTAAGAAAAATAGAATAGGTAGAATAATTTGCACTGAGTTAAAATATATACCTCAAAAAATGTTCATGGTAAGGGATACCCCCTAGATTTCTTTCTGAATTTTTAAAAAGTTACCCTCCAATATTTGAACTTCCCCTATACCAAAAGCATAGAAATCTCCCCCTGGACTAGCTACACTGTAACATTAACATGACAAGACGGTTATAGCTGTATAAAGGACTGTAAGAAGAAAATTACATGCAACGGTTATCGTTACTGTATCGTGTGGGTCGAAAAATGGTCTTACTGCGGAAACGAATCCGTTTCGAAAATACGTTCACATTGAGATAAAGGATTGAGATTGTTCAATGTCTATTTCAGATTGTATTCTCATGGAACCGCGTCAAACATTTGTCGAACCAAGCCGTGGAGCTCCTGTTGGTGTCCCAGCTTTTTAACAATGTCATATCACAGTCAAATGCTGTAAAATATATTGGATTGTCTTCATATAAACATTGAAACGAACAATTATATTACTGATTAGTGGTATATGTCTTGTACGTGTTGTTCTTACAATAGATGCTAACACCTGCGAGGCTCGTTATCAATCTTCTACTTAGTATGGCAAAACAGTATAATTGGTCCCGTATGCTAGGTATCGATTAATTTCAAGGGAGTTTGCATGCAGCTGCGTACATGGGAGAGGGGGAGTCGATCATTGAAGTACTTGAATGTACTTACGCATCTTGACTGTCTTTGGAGTACTTTTTAAAATATTATAATGCGATTAATTATTAGTTGTTTTGATGATCGATTTAAAGAGTTAAATTTTAAATTCATTATTACCCGCGAAAATTTGCGTTTTTCCAATTGTATACTTTCGGAAACAGCAAAGACTGAATTCGTAAAAATTCGGTAGGTTAGGTGCAAAATTACAAGTATTATTCTAGACTATTTCTAATAACTATTTTATAGTCAAAATGTCTCTATTATTGGTTGATATTTTCTATTGGACTGGCCACTGTTTTTACTCTTGAGATTCTAAGATTTTTACTTCAAATTTCTTGAAAACAATTGCATGTCTTGTAACCATGTCTTGTTACCATAGTAACAAGATGTCGTATTACTATAGTAGCAAGCAGGTATCGATCAAAATATATATTGTACTTTCTCTGCCTTAATCACAGAAAATTTATGTACAATATCTTAGATTAATTTTGATAGTTGCAGTGAGAGAGCAGTTAGGAAGATCTTATTATAATGTTGTAGTTGACTTTGGATACAGTAGTATAGAGCATAAAATATATTGTGTTGATTATATATAGTGTAATACTATAATTATATATACATAACAAAGGTTGATATAAGGAAAGAATTATTTACAAGTTAGTTTAACAAGAAGACTTTGTTATAAATTTTGTTTTAATTCGCATATCAATGTGATTGGTCGCTCTGTTAGCGAACAACAGCTGGTTTGAGCTGGAGTGACGGTCACTATTTTCGATGTATAATTAATGTTGTTTTGCGTAGTATATGGTACTCGGTCGGTACGCGAAGAAGAAAAACAAGAAAGACGGTTAAAGTCGTTAAAGAGGAGTCAGTTTGAAATAAATTGTTTATGTGCCCAGGACCCGGAGGTAGCTTGTATACTTTTGGTATGATCCGAGGAGACGTTCAAATATTAGGGTATTTTTTTCAAAATTAAGAAAAAAATCAGGGTATGTTTACCAGGAAAAATATTGGGTGCATAAACTTTATTTCAACCTAGTGTAAATTTGTTTTTAACCACATTTCGATTTTGCTTTTGCTTAATTTATTCTCTTGTTTTTTTCAGGGGTGGGTATATGTCTTTTCTAAAAGGTATTTGGGTATTTTCTTCATAATCTGAAACATTTTTATGATCATCTTCTTAAAGCTCTATTTGAACAACCCCGTCGAAGCGCAATAGAAGGTACCCCTCGAACCCAGGAAAGCAGAGCCATCTATTTACAAGAGTTGGGACGCTCATGCCATTTTGTTCCTTTTGCCTGGACCCGAGCACGTTTTTAACAGTGCGCATGTGCAGGAGAATGCTGTGTGTTTTTTTCAGCCATATTGTATTGTACTTTTTTGCGCGTTTCACTTGAAATGATCGAGAACCTGTTTCCGAAAGAACAAAGATGGCATCCAAAAATCACGTGACTGACATCAGTCCAATTGATTGTCCGATTGCTATCTAGTAGAAAGCTCAGCTCTCAATCCTTAAATCACTTTGCTGTGCTTTGACAAGGAATCTATATGGAAGTTGAAGTTTATGTTGAAGTTAAGTGAGTCGATTTGACGGGGTTGTTTAAATGGAGCTTTTGCAGAATTATCCTAATAATATTTCAGATCATGAAAACATACCTCAAATATATTTTTATTCTAATAAAGAAAGTTTGTGAATAACTAAAAAGCTGAAAAAGTCAGAAAGTATACATCAACAAATACCGTAAAAAATTTTATATGAATAAGTTGAAAAATTTACTCTTTAATATTTGAACGTCCCCGCCTTATACCAAAGTTAAGAACTAGCCTCAGGGATGCGTGCTAGAAATTATAATCAACAACTTATTTTGCCGATCCACCTGCGCCGTTGTAAGTCAGATCAATGCAATCAGCTTAGATCAAATGAATCAAAAATAGTTCACATTTGTAAAAGTGAGAATTGAAATTAGCTCAATTAGTCTATGATTCGCGATATCAGCAAGACACCAATCAACATAAGGTTAATCAAATGTTATCACGAAATACAATTTCAACATAATCAATTTAAATGCTATGAAATGTTTTTATCGAAACAAAAGTAATATCAAAAAATTTAAATTAATTTTTAATTCTACAGACATGCCGTCTATGTGTGCTGTCAATACCAACATGAGTTTTCGCACTAAAAACTTGAAAACTTGAAGGCTTTCCAGCATGGCTAAATTTTCTTTATGGGACATGACTTGATAGACTCAGTAGATACCTGCATGTCATTTAGGAGTGATATATTAATTATGAAATATATAATTAACATTGTCACATTTTATCCAGCCAATTATCTCAATGACGTAATCCTTATTTTGGTAATTTAGATTAATCTTCTATCTTTAAATTGTATTAGCAGGAATTCCCGGATTTCTGAGGCATCAACTTTAGATTAGATTAGGGTTTGTTGTAAAGTGGGATATTTATTCAGTGTATTGCGAGACACGGTGATTGGCAGTTTATTTGCATTTAGCTATATGATCTAAGCCGTGTTACTAAAGTTTACTTGATTTAGTTTAATTTTACCTGAGTTTTTGACTCACAATAATAAATTTAATACCGTACAGTCCTCGTTTACAGTGAGCCGCATAAATATATCCGCATAAATATATCCGCTTAAATGCGACCTAGCATTGAAATTGGAATCCCACAAACTATTTTACATAGACAAAAAATAATGGCAATTTGCCATAAATACAGAAAAAGCATTTCCAGCGTTGAATTGATTATTTGACTTATAGCTTTCAAGTGTAAGTTTTGAGTTGATTTACACTTAATTAAGCAGGTGTACTTGTTAAATAGGTGTACTTGTGAGCAAGACAAAGGAAAAGTTCCGAATTTTTAGAAAAATTTCACACTGAAGAATTTGGAAAAAGACACCCCTTAAAATTTGCATTTTCCTGTACAGCTGATGTATCGAAGTCCCCCGGGATGTTCCCATATCTGACTATTTCATCAAATGGAATACATTTATTCACAATCTTCTATGTACGAGCGGTGCTTATTGTGTATATTAAATTATACTCCACACTCGCCACATTCATTACCATATCTATATGAAGTAGGAGTGTTCGAAACATTGTTTTCTCAAACACAGTATAGAAAGATAACAGAACAGGCTCTGCGGCGGTCCGTTACATTAAAATTTACATTTTCATAACAGGTTGTTTTCATGCACGCATATTATCGTGCCCAACTGTCGGTTTTATTGTTGAAAGGGAGACTTCACAAGGTCCTAGACCCCTAAACAAGTATTGCTTCGTTTCACAATTTGCAATCACAAATATTATTTGTTTCGAGCAATATAAATACGATTGTTATGCCCATTGTGATTAATTTGCATCATATGTTACACAGAGAATACACAAAGTAGATTTTTAAATGACAAAAATATCCTTCTATTCAATTTAAATGTTACGCTGTTTGCTTCTATAGTCTGCTTAACAAAATCTCGAAAAGCTCGAAATTAAGATTGTAGAGATTCTGTGTGAAAATAACATCAATTTTAATTTTGAGGTCCACATGCTTTTGTTGGCCTCGCAGTTTGCAAGCTAGAATGAAAATTCATGCCTTGTTTTACACAAGTGGTAGTTGGCATGACAACTGACACATCAACTTGAATACTCCTTCAAATAATATAATAACCGTAATAATGGAAATGTTCTAAAATCGTAACTGTAAATCCATTGGTTTATGTTTTTCTTGATAAACAATTTAATAATAATGATTAACTCATATTCACCGCAAAAATTCGTTTTGTTATCATTCAACAGTTTATAACAAAAACAGTAAAATCATTTTGTGAAAGAATTGCAAAATTCCGATAAATAAATTATGATGGTAGATGATAAGTTATAGAAAACAAGTCTTTTTCAAATACATAGCTTGACAGTTCTCTATGATTATTTTAAGAAGCGAGAGAATTTTCCCATAGGTACTGGTTGGGTGCATTGACCGCTTTTGTTCAAAAAATACAATTTTATAATTCAGAAGATCTCCTTCTTGTGATACCCGTCCGTTGAATTATTCAAAACGCTGTTGGACAGTTTATTCTTTTCGCACACTGTGAGCGTTAAAAACGTATAAGAGAACGACCTGTTTTTTTTACATTACTTATCATCGTTTAGATTTTGAACAAACAGAAACATCTTGGAGAGCATATGATATATTGTAATTGTGGTTATATCTCGCTAGAAGTGTAGATTTTGCATTCGTAAAAATGCGTAGTCTAATTTTATTGGTAAGTTTGTGTAACTATAAAGTCTATAAACAAAATTGTGTTACTGTTTTAGGTAACTTACTGTACATACAGTTCTGCGAGATAGTAAAATAATTTCTTGTAGTTAAATTAAGTAGGCCGCCCTAAAATTATATATATGATATTTTTTAATTATTCAATTTTCAGACCGATAAGTATTTTATTCGATATTTATACTGCAAATCTGATAATATTATTGATTCGCTCAGTTGGATAATACGGGATAATTTTTTTCTGAAAACGCTATACATTGTCTAAAGAAATTCTGTTTCAATATAGAAAGGACTACAAAAGCTTGAAATTGTTTGATAACTTGTCCAAACCTTTCCCCAGAAATCTTATCTATATACTACAATATATTACAATGTAACTGTACTGCAAAATGTATATTTTATTTCGATCGTTAGCGTTTTGCTAGCGGCTGCGCGACATAAATCTTAGTCGAAAATTAAACTATAGCTAAATCTGTATATCACGTTGGATGTAAAATATTTGAATGCTTCTAAGATACGAAAACAAAATACTGTAGCTTGAATGGAATATAATATAAACTTATGTGATAGCCGGAATTGAATCTGCAAAATTTCATAGGCTTGTTTCAAAAACTCAAAAGACACAATTTCGTAAATTAAGACAATAAATAATGTAATGATGTAAATTGTTGACTCAATATCGATCACTTCCAAACATTTTCATCTGTCCTCCCATGGCAAAATCACAGAGAATTGGAAAGCTATTTTAAGATCATCTAGTTTTGATGCGAAAAAAATTCCGGGGGTCAGATTATCAATCAAACAGAATCAGGTTTCATGATTTCATCTGAACCACGCGTATAAATGTTTTACTTATGTTTTATTTTCACAAGAAACTAAGTTTGTATAAATAGCTTTTGAGTTTTGAGGCCAATTCTCTGAGGGATTTTGCCGTGGCAGAACAGATCAAAATGTTTGGAAATGACCGATATATTGGGTCAACAAAGATAGATTTTTAAGGATGTTATTGAGGTTGGACGAAGATGTTGTTGTTATTCAATACTTGAGGGCGTTAAATACATTTTTTTTGGTTGATTTTCACAAAGGTAAGATAATATTATGACCTGTTCAAAACTCTTTAAAACACAATTCTGAGTTAGACTATCTTGGTTCTATTATAATACCTTCATAATAAGAATAGACAGAATACTAAATCTACTACTTATTTTTTATTATTATTATTATTATTAATAATAATAAATATTATCCAATAGCAGTAAAACAGTGGTCAATGTCTGTTGACAGAGCTGTAAATATAAATAGAGGAGTCAAAGACTACACATTTTGTTACTGTAACTTTAAGTTTCACGCTTTATTGCGATCATCAGACAGTTAAAACTAGATAATAAAAAACATACATGGTACCTCTGATATAAACTTACATAAATCGCAGCTATTGTTAAATGGGATAAAGCCTGTTGTATAGTGGTTTCTATCGAAAGAAAAACGCTTTCCATCGCATTCGTTTTATAACGCTCTCTATTTTTGCAATTAGCTGCATTAAAGTAAGTCTTTCTTGGTGGTACCGGTATGTTTTTCATTGAATAGCCAAATGTGATTTTTTCCATGGTTATTTCTGCAGTAAGATTAAAGTGCTCTACTGGATCCAGGCTTTATCCCATTTATCCCATAATAGGCTTTATCCTATTTAGCAATAGCTGCGATTTATGTAAGTTTATATCCGAGGTACCATATGTGTTTTTTATTATCTAGTTTTAACTGTTTGATGATCGCAATAAAGCGTGAAACTTCAAGTTACAGTGACAAAATGTGTAGTCTTTCACTCCTCTATTTATATTATTATTATTATTATTATTATTATTATTATTATTATTATTATTATTATTATTATTATTATTATTATTATTATTATTATTATTAGCCTATTATTATTATTATTATTATTATTATTATTATTATTATTATTATTATTATTATTATTATTATTATTATTATTATTATTATTATTATTATTATTATTATTATTATTATTATTATTATTATTATTATTATTATTATTATTATTATTATTATTATTATTATTATTATTATTATTATTATTATTATTATTATTATTATTATTATTATTATTATTATTATTATTATTATTATTATTATTATTATTATTATTATTATTATTATTATTATTATTATATTATTATTATTATTATTATTAGCCTATTATTATTATTATTATTATTATTATTATTATTATTATTATTATTATTATTATTATTATTATTATTATTATTATTATTATTATTATTATTATTATTATTATTATTATTATTATTATTATTATTATTATTATTATTATTATTATTATTATTATTATTATTATTATTATTATTATTATTATTATTATTATTATTATTATTATTATTATTATTATTATTATTATTATTATTATTATTATTATTATTATTATTATTATTATTATTATTATTATTATTATTATTATTATTATTATTATTATTATTATTATTATTATTATTATTATTATTTATAATTTTATGTTTACTTCTAGGTAATGCAGCTGGCGTTGGCGTTGGTTACAAAATCTCAGAGTGTAAGAAAAATATATATGAATGACTTGTCAAACATCAACCGTGCAGCATTGGTGTAGTAACTAGGGCGTTAGACCACGGCCCGCAGGGTCTTGGGTTTAATTCCTGCCCCAAACACTATTGGCGTCAGTTAAGGCTTCCGGCTTTTAAATGCACTCAAGCTTCAAAATATAAAGCAAATAACCAACCACCCTGGTGTGCCCTGGTTTGTGGATAGATGATAAATCAAAGAAAAATCAAAATAGATTAAGTATTCCGCTAGATAGTTTATACAACCACAAAGGGATTCTGCAAATAGAATTTCAATATAATTTAAATTGATGATTCCTCAATTCTTACGAAAACATTCATTGAGATCATTTCAGTTCAGTTCAGATCAAACCAGTTAAGAAAAACTTTTTTCGAAAATCTCTAGGCCTACATTGAAGATAAAATTCGGAATTCATTAGTAATCAGTAGATAAAATTAGTATGTTCATTGGTTCTCTGCCGGTGCAAGAGGAAACAGAAAAAGAAGACAATAACTCTACTTTTATCAAATCAACCAATCCTTATGATACATCCTTTATATGAGTTGACTTTTCTCACCCACTTCGAGAAATTGCCAAAATTCATGCCTACAACAAATTGTAACGTGGGTAACAAAAACATTGCTGTGATTCAAGCTTTTCTCATTTTGAAATGTTCACTATGACATTATCTGGACACTATATTTGTGATGCAGTATGAAAAATAGTAAATGAAAAAATGTGATAATCATATTGTTGTGCAATATGAGTTATATAAACACTTGGGTTGCTACGAGACACAACGTTGGCGCATTATTTTATTACACCTTCCTTGTGTTTTATGGCTCAGCGCATGTGTTTAGATTACCGTTATGGCACAGAAAGAGTTTGATATCTGTTTAATATCCCAAATAGAATTTCCAACTATAGTGTGCTGTTGAAGTTGAATTATATGATCATTTTCTTACAGATTACTATCCCACCTTCGACTGCTTGCAATCCATCTACAAATACTATTGGATGTTTAGGATTCAAGGCTGATGGTACAACTGATTGCACTATTGGGAGCGGTGATTGTGAAATTGAAGTATATTACACTCCAGATACAAGCCTTTCCATTGTAACATTCCAGACTAAGACAAAAGTTACAGCTGCTCAATTAACGGATGGTACTCTTTTTAGTTATGTTGCATTCAATACTGATGTAAGCATATATGTATATCTATAAAATAGAACAAGTTATACTTTCCTTGAAACTCTGATGTTGAAACACTGCTAATAAAACACTACTTCACTTACAACACTTTTCAACTTTTTTTTCGAATTTATTGTGAGTTTCGTGATTCGTCTATGATGAACAGAAACCATGTAAACAAGAACATTACTTCTAATATTTGTTTGACTTTGACTTGCTCAAGTCTCACTTCTGTGTTATGCCCATCTTGATGGATTGGGAAGTGAAAATGAAAATGAGGCAGCAAAAAGAAAGCGGGAATTGAGCCAGTCAATGTTTGACTATTCAAGCATTTCTAATATTGAACGATACGCATGATCATACATGCACTGAGAAGGATATGTTGAAAACGTATGAGATGTTTCTATTTTATAAATCAAGTAATAAACTCTTTCTTATGCAATATAGGTCATATAAACCGTCACAAGTGTTGCATCATGAGGCACTCAAAAGGCTTCAGAAAATCACTTGCCGCGGCAGCCCCAAGTAACAGTAACTAGTTATTTTGTAAGAGTATTTATAACATCCCTTTCTTTTATTTTCTTCTTTCATCCATTTGTGGTTCCTGACACTATTTAGACTGAGCACGGTGAAAACGTTACAAAGCATATTACCATTCTGATAAATTAAATAGACTGAAGAAATGAGATTTTTATATAAATATTCTTGTAAACCTTGTAATAGCTCCCTTTTCTGCCTTGCCTGAAGATGTTTCAAAATTAAATTGAAACTTTTGCGCCAAATACTTACTGTTTTTTGTTGTGTATAGAATCATAAAGTTTCTGTCAAATGAACCTTTACAGTAATTTGCAGACAATAAAAGTATTGTGAATTGTTTTTTTTTTCACCGTGCAACAAACCATGAGAACATTGTGATTATGTGAAAATATGTGAATCTATCGTGAATCTATGTATATAAAAATCAACACGCAAATGTTCTGGAAAGCCGTGAAACGGATTGCCAGAATTCAAATCGCTTTCACTACTCATTTCATATCTTGCCGAACAAATAATTGTTACGATATATGCAAAGTAATATGATAACCCATGTTGTTTTATGAATCTTTGTCTGATTGCTTTTATTTGTTTCATTTGTTTATTCATTTGTTTGTTTTTTTGTTTACTAGACATCTGTCAATGGGATGGGAGGAGAACTTTGCTTTGTTGATTTCATTGGATCTAGTGCTTCACCATTCATATATCCCTTTACTTACAGCAATGGTGTATTGACAGGAGGTGGATATGATTCAGTAAGTTCCTAATTATATATAAATAAAACGAATGAATAAATAAATAAATAAATAAATAAATAAATAAATAAATAAATAAATAAATAAATAAATAAATAAATAAATAAATAAATAAATAAATAAATAAATAAATAAATAAA
>OU744447.1:4387401-4652401 GCA_916610825.1 Haliclystus octoradiatus
GTTTACTGGGTATGTATGAAGATTGAACAAATTGACATAGGAAAACTAGAAAAAGATATATACATTAAGTGAAAAATGTTATTCATTATATTTTAACATTCTACTAGCAGTATAGATCATGTAAATACTTAATTTATCTTATTTAGAAAATACAACCAGGTAATATACATTGTCCACAACGAACAATTTCAGGCAAATGCCTAGGAATGTTCATGGTCACAATTATGTTTGACAGAAATTGACTATTATGATTTGATGATAGACCTGCAGAAAAAAAGCAGAATAAGATATGCAATAGAAACGTCAAATTAAATTAAACTAAAGAACTAATACCTTCATTAATCATCGACAGGAAATCAATGCAACTTCGTATATAGACCACAGTTACCCGCTCGTTTATGTTACTAATTTAACCATGGAATGAAAATTGAACACAGGAACTTCATCTAAAGGTTATGCTCAAAATGTTAACTATATAATATACACATATACAATCGCACCTGTTATAACAGCCATCTCTATACAGCGACCAGACCACCTGTCTGAAGTGGTCACTCTTGCAATGTTCTGAAATAGTATTTTCTATTGAATCGAAGATTGATGAGCTTGGCTGCAGTTTTAGTGAGTTACTCTTTTTCTAGTTCTTGGTTCATCTGAGCAGATAAAGGTAACTTGTATAAAGCAAATAATTTGTGCCACTTTTGAAATTTGCAAAATTCCCCGACTATTAGCTCTCCATTCATTTTAATCAATAATGGTTAATCAATAATGGTTTTCGAAACTTCGAATACAAGTGAGTAAAACTGTAGGGTTCACAATATGTGTTTGGCAGCTCTTCATAATATCCCTGCGAAAAACAGTTCAGGAGTTAATGAACAGTCCATGAACAGTTCATGAACGTTAAATGGCCCAAAGTTTTCATGGATTGTATATGAACTGTCCGTGAAGGTTCATGAGCTGTTTTTGAATAGTTCATGAATTGTTCTAAGCTTTTGAACTCCTGAACATTTTGCAGGGGATGTATCAAATCTGTTGTATAAAAATCTTCCGTTGAAAAATAGTTCATAAATGTTAAATGGCAAAGTTTCATGAACAATTTATAAGCAGTTCATGAACTGCTGAATTAATTTACAAATTGTATAATTTATAATAAATGAAACTCGGGAGCATTCAATAACAATGTTCATGAACTGTTCATGGACTATTCATACGAGTTCATTGACTATGGACCATTTTCTCCATTCTCCATACGAGCTTCCTTTGTCTGCTTCGAGAAACCAAGGACTGAAAAAGAGTAAATCACCAAAACTACAGCCAAGCTCATCAATCTTTGATTTAATAGAAAATATTATTTCAAGACATTGCAAGAGTGACTACTTTAGACAGGTGGTCGCTGTATAGAGATGGCTGTTATAGCAGGTTTGATTGTATATGTGTATAGGATATAGTCAACATTTTGGGCATAACCTTTGGGTGAAGTTCCATGTTCAATTTTCATTCCATGGCTAAATTAGTAACATAAACGACTGGATAACTGTAGTCTATATACAAAGTTAATTGATTTCCTGTCAAGAAGTAAAATGTATTAGTTCGTTAGTTTAATTTAATTTAACATTTCTATTGGATATCATTTTCAGCTGTTTTTCTTCAGACCTATCATCAAATCGTAATGGTCAATTTCTGTCAAAAATAATTGCGACTATGATATCCCCATGCTTTTGCCTAAAATTGTTCATTGTGAACAATGTATATTAACTAATTGTATTTTCTAAATAAGATAAATAAAGTATTTACATGATCTATACTGCTAGTGGAATGTTAAAATATAATGAATAACATTTTTCAATTACTGTGTATATGTTTTTGTTGTGTCGTTCTAAACAGAGAACACGCTTGCATTTTGTCTGAATAGAAGTGATTATATTTCAGCATACTTTACAATATAGTTACAAGATATTAAGACTGTTTACATTACACAATAAACCCAGCATGTATGTGGGCACTTTATAATTACTTTAATTAAGTGACTACGTCACATATCCCCCTTCTTAGAGAGAATGTAGTTATCAAATTATGTTCATTAAAGTTTAATTATATATGGTTACATTTTAAGAGATAATAATAGATTAAATAAATGTGCAGTATTTGCTATAAGCGAGAATTATGATTTTATAAAATAAATTTATTCAAATCCTAAACGATCCGGGCGTGCAGTAATTCTAGAAGAACGTCGTAACTGGGATAGTGAATCCGTGGACTCACTAACTATTGTTCTGGATTCAGTAGACTCATTGTTTGATGACGAACCAGATGGTCCGAATTGGTTTCTAGAGGCAAGAACAGTATTTCCATTGTCTGATAGCCATGCTGTATTGCTTCCTTTTGGAAGGATATACTCGACTTCCTTAGGCGTGTGTGCTATAGATGGCTGGTACATTACTACATCTCCCGTTGCAAAATCAGCTATAAACGGGACTCTTATATTTCTACCTAACAGTATTTCTGCTGGAGATTTCCCCCTGGTCAAGGATGTGGCATGATGAACAGTTAAAATACGATAAAGGAACATATCAAACGATACACGCAAGCCCTTATGCCACGCCTTCATTCCGCGTTTTACCGTCTGAACAGCGCGCTCTGCCAGACCATTGGCACGTGGAAAATAAATAGGGGATTCAATTTTCTTGCAGCCTGAACGTGCAAGCCACTGTACAATCTCTTCATTTATGAACTCTTTTGCATTATCCGAAACAAAACTATATGGGATACCAAAACGAGAAAATATGTCAGCTAAAATGCGGACAACAGTGTGTGTGGCTCGATTGGGGCATCTGGTAGCCTCAATCCAGCCACTGCCAGCATCTGCAACGATCAAAATAGGCCCGATATCCGAAATATGCGCAAAATCCATGTGTACACGCTCCCAAGGTGCTGCTTGAGGCCATGTATGGACTGTTTTTGAAAACCGAGGGCGTAACGCGCAACACGTAGAACAATTTGTAATGAAAGATTCAACGTCTTTGAAAATACCTGGCCACCAAGCACCCTGAAGTAAAAGCCGTCGGGTAGCATGAATGCCGGCATGTGTGTTGTGAGCCTTTTTTAGTACTGAAGACCTCAAATCAATTGGAATAAAAGGGGCTGATTTAAAATAGATCATGTTATTGTGAACAGTAAGTTCATCTTTGACACGTGCAAAGGCCTTTTCTGCCTCTGAAAGTCCGGACCAAGAACCAGAAATAATGCGTTTGATGATGCTTTGTGCAAGACGATCGTTGGAGGTGGAAGCCTCAATTATTTGACTTGGAATAATTGGTGCAAAAAATGCTGAGTCAGTAGCAATAGAGACACTAGCAACTACGTCTTCCCGCGTAATGGTACTGTGTGTCAGACGAGATAAAGCATCAGCATGGGTGATGTTTGCACCAGGCTCATATTTTAGTTCAAAATCGAAGGCCATCAATTTGATTGCCCATCTACAAATCCGTGCGGATGCAGTTTTAGGGACTGATTTATTAGTATCAAAAATGTAAGAAAGGGCTTGATGGTCGGAGACGATTGTAAATTTGCGACCCAATAAAAATTGACGTAGACGTTCCACACACCATACGACAGCTAGTCCTTCGCGTTCAGTGGCAGAATATTTTCGTTCTGCGGGACTTAATGTTTTAGAAACGTAAATAATAGGATGCCCGTCTTGTGTTAAAATACCGGCAACAGCAGTCCCAGATGCATCGGTTGTCAGGGTGACTGCTTTATTTAAAGAATAAGGTTGCACAAGAGGGGTGGAGGCCAACTCCTTTTTCAGGTTGTCGAAAGCTAATTGAGCAGCGTTCGTCCAAACAAAATCTATGTCTTGTTTTCTAAGATCATTTAAAGGAGCAATTTTGTCTGCAAAATTAGGTACCAGTCTGCCAAAAAAATTGACTAACCCTACAAAAGATGCTACCTCCTTTTTGTTTTTGGGAGGTGCAAGAGACAAAACTTTTTCAACAAGACGGGGGTCAGGTCCGATACCGTCAGCCGAGATGCGAAAACCTAAGAACGAAATCTCTGTCACGTCTTGCACGCATTTTTCTTTGTTAACAGATAGACGTCGCTGGTTGAAACGCTCCATCACAGCATTGACACGTTTTTGCAAAGAATCGCGGGTGTTTCCGAAAATTAGCACGTCATCTTGGTAAGGAATGATTCCCTTCAGACCGCTGAGAACTGTTTCAATGACATTTTGAAAAATCGCAGCGCTGTTTTTCATTCCCATTTGTAGTCGCGTGATTCGAAACAGACCCTTGTGCGTGTTAATCACAGAGATATCTTGCGCAGCCTTATCAATAGCAATTTGCCAATAGGCCGATTTTAGATCAATTTTAGCAAAGAATTTTGCACCGTGTATTTTGCTGAAAATCCCCTCTAAGTTGGGAATCGGATAAGCATCGCTCAAAATTTTATCGTTTACATGTACGCTAAAATCAACGCACATTCGTAAGCCTCCAGAGGGTTTTTTGACCCAAACAATAGGGGAAGAGTTTTCGGTCCAACCTGACTCAATGGGTTCGATGACACCCATGGACTGTAAGCGCTCTAGTTCAGCGGTAGCAGCATCTTGTAATGGTAAAGGCACAGGGCGAGCATGACAAAATTTTGGGGATGCGTTTGGTTTTAGTTTCATGGTAGCCACGACATCCTTGATGACAGGTAGAAAATCTGCAGAAGAATTGCTACAAGAATAATTAACATTATTTGTATTTAAAATATCTCTACCTAGCAAGCCATAAGGGTGTGCGGATTGTACAACTTGAATAGGCATTGTAATATAATTAGTTTGATTATTGCGCTGAACAGTTGCGTTCAGTTCGCCTATCAATGAAAGTCTACGGTCGTCGTACGAGTGTAGCTTTCTGGTTGATGCAGAAAGATCAGGATTCCCAAGTTTTTGCCATATGGCTGATGATATAATGGTACATGATGCACCCGTGTCATGTTGCATAGGAACAGTAATATTATTCAATTTTACATCTTCCATGATTTCGGTCATACTATTTATATCTTCTGGTTTATTTTCATCAATATTCAATAAATAATAACTATTAGATTCCATTGTATTCGATGTTATTGTCGGCTCGAGAGAAGATTCAATAGCATAATTGGTGTGATTGTTTTGTTTTGAATTTGAATTAGTGCGATTTGAATAATTGGATATTGAGTTATTACGATTTTGTGACTTACCAGCGGAACGACAAACGGCACTAAAATGTCCTCTGATTCCACATGCTGAACAATTTTTTCCGTATGCTGGACATCGTCTTGGTGGATGACGTGAGCCACAATTACCACATTCACGTTGCGTTTCTTGGACAGACTTTGTGCTGTGTACGGCATATTGAGTGAGAGGTATTTCGGTAGGTTGTGTTGGTTGTATTGTGATATTTCGATTTACAAAGGCTGTTGTTTGGCTATATTGCCGTACACGTTCACGAAGATCTTCGTATGTTGCAATTGGAGTTAGACGAATATAATCTATCAGGTCTTTACGAAGCTTACTGTCGTCAAATGAGTTTATGAAGACCATCTTTTTCATTTCTTCATTTGGATCTTGTTCAGTTTTAAATTTGTCAAAGTCACATTTATCCGCGGCATGATTGATGCGAATATGGAGTTCGTCCGCTGATTCGTCCGGCCTTTTTTTTTTATCGCCAGAAAATTCGTTCGTTCGGCAATGATAAGGCGTTGTTTGGGCTCTACCAATTCCATTGCTTTCTTTTCAATAGCTACATAAGGCATATTAGCCAATTTTAATGGTCTAACCAGTCTTGTTAATTTGATAAGGGCCTCTTCGCCACATAGTGATAGAAATAGATCCGTAATAGGGTAGTGTTGATTGGTAGGGTCACCTTTAAGTGACTTCGTTCTAGCTTTGGCTGAAAATGCTGTAAACCAAGCTTCTGTGCGTTCTGGATCAGATAGATTTAACGACTTGATTTTCAAATCCATAATACAATTATTTGATGATTGAGTGATGATATACTGTATAATTAATTGCACTCGGGGACGCCAATTTGTTGTGTCGTTCTAAACAGAGAACACGCTTGCATTTTGTCTGAATAGAAGTGATTATATTTCAGCATACTTTACAATATAGTTACAAGATATTAAGACTGTTTACATTACACAATAAACCCAGCATGTATGTGGGCACTTTATAATTACTTTAATTAAGTGACTACGTCACAGTTTTTTAGTTTTTCTATGTCGATTTGGGTAAGCAGAATATTCAACAGGCTGCAGGGCGTCATGCGCAGTAGAACCCTGTCCCCCGTCTGATAATTTTGGCCACATCTGAAAACATCTCGCACTTTATTTCGTTTTGATTTGAATTTCAAATTTTGACTTGACTTTGAGATTTCTTATGGCCAGAAAAAATGGCGGTCTTGTCGGAAATTGATGAGATTGAAGATTCAACATAAAGACTTTCGACAATCTTCATATATTATATTTTGTGTAGAAATGAAGTTCTTATCCTGATCATCGTAGAATTCCAGTATAATTGATGTTTTCTTTGCTCGTCAACGCTGTTGATATATAGATCTATAGCCCAATATAATGAGCTGAAAATGTAGACTAACTTAATCATTATCAAGAGACGTTGGCTTCTTTTTATGTAGCTTGAAATTCGGACAGGGTAAGATGTTTGAAGAATTAACATACAATAAGGTGTAACCTAACTCATCTTTTAATGGTTAGATTCCAATATCAAAAGTTTTTGATTCAAAACACGATTAGACAAATAGCCTGACATTAAAAAGTAGGACGTGGATAGAGTCCCGGTAGCCGGGTCTTTGGTTGAAAAAAGCAAGAGTCCCGGTAGTCCAATACGCATGCGCAGAACGCTTTTCTGTCTTCGAAATGTGTAAATAAAACTTTCAATTTTCTTAAACTTCAAAGTTATATCTATTTTAAAAGTTATTCAAAGATATCACATTTATTTGATAATGACATTGAGGCAAATAGGATAACTTGTGAAAACGATTCAACAATTGTGGAAGTACAGTAAAAGCTTGGTTTAGCAGAAACAGAAAATTATTTAATCGACGTCGCGTTTTTCACGATGGCCGACGGATACATTCAAGACGTTCAACAAGCTGAAATTAGCCTGAAATCAGATCTCACATTTGTAGAATGAATATAATATTTTGCTGACTGAACACAGTGGATCAACCATTTGTGATTGTTTTCTGTCAATAAAATCAGCAACAACATAGTTTCACGATCATGATAGCGGCTAGCCTAACCAAATAATTGCTGTTTTCACTTTGTTCCATAAATAACAATGTGGAAAACTTTGAAGAAAACATCTAAAGCAGTGCTTCTTTATATTTATCGAATATATATATATATAGAATTATAGATGTTTATCAGAATATCAGATTATAAATTGATCAATGTCGTTTAATTTTCACGAAAGAATTTTCAATCCCATTGCATCGAAAAGCCGTGAAAGAAATGAGAATACGATATTGATGTTTCACGCTTTGACGCTTGGCGTTGTGCGCGTGCGCATTTGACTGCCGGGACTTTAGTTTTTTTCAACCAAAGACCCGGTTACCGGGACTATATCCACTTCGTAAAAAGTAAGTTAGGAATTCTCAATCAACTAGGCCCAATAATGATAGTTCACCTAATGAGTCACTGTCAATATTATAATGTGATATATTTTGTCAACTAAAGTTGACATTGAAGGGTGAATAAAGGAAAGTTCTTGGCCTCCACTTACATTATAGACTTGTAAGTTGTAACTTGTAAGTGTAAGGATGTAGCCTAAGCCTATAAATATTGTAGACTACTGTAGTACATGATTAACTAACATGTATCTGTATGCCTCTTGCCTAGTGTGTTCATGTTCAATTCTCCAACAAAGGCCGGTGTATGTAACTTGTCTACAGGTGTGCTGCGCAAGATTGGAAAGTTTGCTGTTTGCGGGTAACATCTTGGCCGCGGCTGAAATTCCAGCTGCGCATTTCATAATTGTATCCGTATTTTGAAAGAAAATGAAATATTTTCCATGAAAATTTAGAAGTTATATCTAAAATGTGTCTACATATATCATCCGCCTGCGCAAAATTACACCACAATTTGGCTTTCAGCCGCACATTTTCCGAGAAAAAATACGATCTTGGCCGTGCACAATGCATTCTTTCCAATCTGGGTGCTGCGTGCGTTTACAGGAAGTACTTCATAATCTATCACCTTTTTGACTACGACCTTCGCTTACGAACTTTAGCGTCTCGATGTTATGAAAAAAGTTCTTGCTTGGCTAAACTTGGCAGATTGTTGGGGACTTAATACTCAGGGCTTAATATAATATTTGATAAATATACTGATATTTTGATTATTAAACATTCATCATTTGACCGCTAAATAATGATATTAATGACTACTATGACGTTTTATGACATTACTGTGTTATATACAGTATTAAACATATATACCAGTTTCAAATTAAAAATTTCAAACTTATTTTTACTGTATTTTTACTAATTTCAAAGCAATGTATGTGTCACATTGATGATATTGATATAGACTTAGATAAACATTTCAGGACTTTCTAACCCCTGCAAATAATTGCGTTTTCGTGTGATCGATTTCCTGCCAAATCAAGTTCAACAATTTATGGAAAATTCTTAGCTATACGGCTCTACTTTTTAATCTGTTGACTTGGTATTGAATAAAGTCCTTGTCAATTAAGACATGACAGCAACTACCAAATTTAGCCAAGCCAGAACTTTTTCATAACATCGAACGCTAAAATTTGTAAGCAAAGGTCGCAGTCAAAAAGGTTACAGATTATGGCGTATAACGCACGCAAGTTACAGACACCGAATATAGGCTATACAGTGAAACCTGTATATAACGGCCAGCTAATAGAGGTAGATAAATTGACCACTATAGACAGGTGGCCTTTATATACAGGTTTGATTCAATAGAAAATACTATTTTAGAGATTGAAAGAGTGACCACTATAGACAGGTGGCCGCTATATAGAGGTGACCGTTATAACAGGTTTGACTGTACAATAAATTTGGAAAAACAAATGAATCTATGTGACATATAAAGAGCAATTTGCCTATTTGGCAAAATTGAGCAATTTTACGTAATGTAGCATCTGAAGCAGCACCAAGGGATCACTCTTGTGTGTGGGTTATCGGAATTTAGATCCACAAGTTTGTTTACGATATGGATTTCGAGTTTGTTGTTAGAGAACGAGTGGGTCTAAATTTCGATGGCCCACGAACACAGAGTGATGTAATCATTTTAATAATCATGTAACATAACCTTTGTCTGGAACATCAATTATCTCTCATCAATTTCACTAAAACAATGATTTGTTTTCTAATTCAATGGGTCATTGCTTTTTCATTAAATAGAATTTTAATGAAATTTGTTACGAATATCATTTAAAAATATAACGCTAAGAATTCAACATGTTTGCAATATTAGAAATATATAGTAAAAGTTACATCTAATTATAGCAAATCCCAAGCTGTTACTTTTTTTAATTTCTCAATTGAAGTTTCAATTACAGAGTATACATTTAAGTTGATTTTATGAAAAAATATTCAATCTGTCGCAGCTCATCGCCATTTTCAAAACATATGTTCTAGTTTTTTGGCTAAAACCGTGCAGGTATAGGTCTATATGTAACTGCACACGTGCGGGTATAGACCTATACCTGCACGCTTTTAGGGGTTGCCATGGAATTTCGTGGGTTGTCTTGACATAACTGCTAAACACGTGGTACAAATCCACCAATCATGATACAAGTTTTTTTCAAGTGATTATTAATATGTGGTACCACAGGGCCAATCGGGGTGGAATATGTAAGGTGATTTGATGGTGTTTCGCTCTCCCTGGACTGCCCACAACGTATTTCACTTCTATAAAATAAGGATAATTATTCAAAATAAGTCCAAAATACCAAAATATGACATTTTCATACAATGCAAATGGATGTCAAATCATTATTTCGAAATAATATTTTTAATTTTCTGAGAATCCTTAGAAAATCAATAATAGGAAGAATTTAAACCATAAGGACTAGGTTGTCAATGTAAACCCGACCGTACTGGCATAATGTGAACTACAGATTGCCTGAGCGTTGTGACCATCGGAAATGAAGGACCAATATACCTTCAAATTGTAGCACTTATTTCTATAACCTGTGCCTACAGGTTCAGATGTACAGGCAGGACAGGCTCAGTCTTACGTAACACTAATATTAGTTACCTCAGGAAAGCGACCACCTATAATCAATATCAGCGAGACAACAATATTGGATCAATGTGTTACTTCTACATTTACTGGTAAACCATACATACACCAGATGAAATATCAAGTAACTATTCCTAATAAGGCGCCAGGTATATCTGACTTTACATATCGACATTTCTATAGATTACCTGAGCAAAGTGGCCGTCTGAGATAAACATTTAATTATCAACTAGGTATCCGTAACCAAATGATAACAAAGCAACCATTATGAGATAGCTGTATAACATATCTAGGGTTTAAGTATCCTATACACCAGACTTCAAAAGTAAAGGGACGTTGTGACAACTATATGACACTGCACAGTATATAATGTGGGACCGCTGGTGAGATGAATACCTCAATGAATGAATATAGACATTAATTGAGTCTACGATCTGAGAAATTTCTTGTGCTGAAAATCAAACCAACGTCATGTTGTGGAGAGATAACATTAGAGTTTATGAGTGGGAAAACTGCTTTGGCGACGCATCAGCATTGTAATATTGTGAGGAGCGGTAATGGCAATCCCTGCTCCCATGAGGTCCATAGACAGCTATTTTAATCAGTGTTGTTTAATAAGAAGACTTAGAGGTAGTAGCCTCTACTGAGTCTACTCCATGGAACTGAGAGTTGCGGTACACAGGCAAGAGAAACTTCTTACAAAAAAGTGTCCCATATTCCCAAATAGCAAAAGGTCAATCAGTTGCTAGTTTGAGTTACGTGATTGGATTTAATTGTTCGTGCTAACGTAGTAACTCGTAAGGAGACAGTAACATGTTGCGCTGATCGAAACATGAATCACAGCTTGACAAAGATATCAAGTCCGATAACCTGCTATAAAGGTTAATGATTATCACTATAAAGCAGCCACATGTCCATAGTGGTCATTCTTGGTTTGTCTAAATAGTATTTTCTATTGAAACGACCCTGCTTATAAAGGCCACCTGCATATAGCTTTGTCAATTTATCTACCTATCATAGATGGCTGTCATATACAGGTTTCACTGTGTAGTCAAACATTCCTGAGATAGTATTTAGTTCTTAGTTCATTTTGAAATTTATCGAGTTTCGTCAATTTACGAGAGTTGTAGTAAACAGAAATAAATGAGAATTCCCAGTGTACTTACTTGCCTTTAGAATTACGAATTGCTAGAATTTATAGGTATAGCTGGAACAAAGTGAGAAACTGTAAAGTAAAACTCAGAATGAAATCATGATATACTTTATTATTCAAGTTTCAACTAAATATATCTTTAGATTGGATGCAGATTACAGACTGTTAGTTCCCGTCGTCAATATGTAGAAACTCCGATCGGATGCACACCTTTACTCTTGACTGTTTCTGATAAATCTGATCTGATTAAATTTGTGACAGAGTAGGGCTATAAAATTAAAAACCTTCCTTCTTTCGCCTTTTTTAAATCCAGAATAATTATACAGTGCATGTAATCATATTTAGGAAAGGTATGTTTCTTCTTCTACAAATTAGAAAAAACCTGTGCTACTGTAAAAACTTAATGCTCTGAATAAATGATGATTATTGACGATGATGATTCTACAAATTTGATGTTATTATAAATTAAATACCTGCACAGAATGTGATTGGTTGAATCCGATGCGAATATCATTATCTGATTCATGTTTGCTGAATCCTATCCAGTGATCATGAACTCAGAATAAATGTACTAGGCTCGATCTGTGCTCAATTTTGGATTCGGACTATGAAATTATTTAGCGATGATAATGAAAAGAAGAAATTGAAAGCATAACCTGTCAAAGATATTGTGATATTCTGTTTCTACACATCTAAATAATGCCATCATTGACTCTCAATAACTGAACTATTGTGTACAAGGAAATAATTTAGCTACTGTAATTAATTAAATATGTAAATCATATCTTAATGTGTAAGTATCTTATATTATCATTGATGAATTAGAATTTTGATATTTGTGTTACTTATGGAGAATGCTGTAGCCTCATTAGTGTGTTTGTATATAGGGTTAACAACGTAATCATTAATTAAATATTGTATTGGTTGACACGTTTTCCCCATGCAAGACTACCAATTGATGATAATAAATAGGCATGACGGCTCTACAACATGCATCGCATGTAATTGACTGTATTCTAGTTTGTCGAAGATTCCCTTTATTCTAATCCGTATTTAGGTTATATGAAAGGAGCAATCGTCCAATCGTCTCTTCTCGAATTGAGAAGATATAACATTGATCAACTATACTAAAATTCTACAAATATCAGGATAAGAACTTAACACAGTCACACACACAAAATATATCATATGATGATTGTCCACAGTCTTTGAGGATCTTGCTAAATCACTTTGCTAAATAACTTTCTTGTGGCGTTGTTATTTACATTTCTGCTAAAATTCAAAGTTCGTAATTTTATGCATTGTTTATTATTCTATGCTTCATTTCGACTCTTTGTCTCGCTTAAGTAGTTTCTTCCTTGCCTCCCGCAACTTAAATTTTACCTAAATGCACCAAATGGTTGACCATCAATCTTTATGTTGAATCCCTCAATCAATGTCAATAAGTAAGATCAATTAGTTCATGTTACAAGAATAAAATTTACAAAAGCATAATGTAGGCTACTACCCGATAGAGATAGATATCTAACCAACCAAGCATCTATGTCAGGGCTCATCAACGGATACACACAAAAATTAGACATCTACCTGGAAAATGTTAATATAAGGGTCATACTTTGAACAATGACTTCTGGTGGTCTGATATTACTGTGTGGAGTTGAGGGCCGTTATGGAATGGGGTTAATATTACTGCTCCCTCGTTTTTCTGTTTGAAACTATCATGCTACTATTCTATCATAAAACCACGGTGGACCATAAATCAGAAATTCGCAGTTACCACGTTCGCAATAGCTGTTAAACATGTTAAGCTATACTATGGTGGAACACTTTATCAGAAGACATTTGATTTGATTTAGCTCTTTAACAGTCTACACACACTAGGCAGCCAGACTAGGCACATAGATCTATATGGCTCTACAGGTTAGTTAATCATGCACTACACTATTTATACACTTCGTACAAAGCTATATGTAAGTGGAGGCCAGGAAATTTATTTTATTCACCTTTCAATGTTAACTTAAGTTGACAAAATATATCACATTATAATATAGACAGTGACTCACTAGGCGAGCTATCATTATTGGGCCTAGTTGATTGAGAATTCCTTAGAACTTACTTTTTAATGTCAGGCTATTTGTCTAATCGTGTTTTGAATCAAAACCTTGTGATATTGAAATCTAACTATTAAAAGCTGAGTTAGGTTACACCTTATTGTATGTTAATTCTTCAAACATCTTCTCTTACCCTGTCCGAATTTCAGGCTACATAAAAAGGAGCCAACGTCTCTTGATAATGATTAAGTTAGTCTACATTTTTTCAGCTCATTATATTGGGCTATAGATCTATATATCAACAGCGTTGACGAGCAAAGAAAACATCAATTATATTGGAATTCTACGATGAGCAGGATAAGAACTTCATTTCTACACAAAATATATTATATGACGATTGTCGAAAGTCTTTATGTTGAATCTTCAATCTCATCAATTTCCGACAAGACCGCCATTTTTTCTGGCCATAAGAAATCTCAAAGTCAAGTCAAAATTTGAAATTCAAATCAAAACGAAGTAAAGTGCGAGATGTTTTCAGATGTGGCCAAAATTATCAGACGGGACAGGGTTCTACTGCGCATGACGCCCTGCAGCCTGTTGAATATTCTGCTTACCGTCGATTTGTCTGATCTTCATATATAGCCTCGTTTTGGTAATTTGATACATGGTGACAGTAAAGAAATTTTAAGCACATGATATGTGCTAAATGATGCAAGGCTACTATTCCTGATATTTTCCTCTCAAATTAAATCACATGATTACACTAAAAAAGAACAGCCTCGCTTTCATGTTTTGTACTGGGAATGCCATAAATCAAATTGCAAAATTAAGGCATTTTGCCTACTCCGATTTCGGAACATTTTGGATATGTTGTTAAGCATAAAATTTGACCCTAGAATTGATGAAAAATTCTTCTGTTGCAATTTGTGTGAGGTCATTTTTTATAATGACTGTACTATTTGTCAGTTGTAAGTTTGTAACTTTAAGGAGAATACCTCGCATTGAATATTTAGTTTTATTGAATTTACAAAATTCTTCTAAATGTAAATCTACTAGATTATTAATAGTTTTAAACATCATTATCAGATCGCTTTTGATTCTCCTTAATTCCAAAGAATCAATACTGTATTAAGATACTTCAAACGAGTTTCATCAGTTGGCAGTTGGCATGTGAAATCCATTTGTCAGGCAAATGAGATGATAATCTGGTAATATAATGCATGTTTGTTTTGTTTGACATCTGCCATCCACTACTTGATTTTAAAACCGGAGCATATTGATAATCGCCGTCTAATATAATCTCTTTTTGATAGACCTCGCTTTGATTGATTTTGCGGTGGCAAAGTATCCATTTTAAAGTCTATTTGGGCTAAAATTAGTATCCTTTTCATCATCATCGTCATCACTTATTCAGGACTTGAATAAGCTTAAAGGAGCAAAAATGACCGGCAGGCGCTACGCACTTAGGATCACGTGCACGTTTATTGTTATAACACCATGTTCATTGTTGACATGAATTTTATTACAAGTTAGGCCTGCGTATAACAATGGTTTCAAAGCGAGACGGTTGAATTACGCTAAGCATAAATTCAACTTGTGCTCGCAGCGGTCGCCGGTCAATTTTGCCCCTTTAAAGCATATTTTCACAAGACTGATGTGAATTTTTGTAATGTGACTGATGTGATTTCACAAGACTTTTTGCCGTCAAAAATTACCAAAAAACACATTTTTAATCCCCTAGCTATCCGAGACATGTCAAAAAAAGGTGTCAGAACTGTATCTCAAGTCGCACTTCATCATTACGGGTTTGAGTCATCGCTCGTTCCAATTTCTCTCTCTCTCTCTCTTGAAATTTCATTCATGGGAATGATATTACGACAGACAGACCTCCATACAGTTAAAAAGAGATTTTGATTCAAAATGATGTCAAGAATCTTGAAAGCCTTGCGAATGTCTAACAAACATTCTTATATGCGAAAGACTTACAGCTCATTTGATTGCAACTATTTTAGTCTAGTAAACGGCGCTGAAGTTTATCCTGGGCCTCAAGCAAAACTTAAAGGAAGGCCATTTTTACCTGGGTCAAAGGCTGAATCATTTCCAGATGTGCTAAATGGACCACGAGAAGATTTTCCATTGATCATCCAACTTCAGAAAACATCAAATCTCAAGCCCGCAGAATTAGCAGTAATATGCAGACAGAAACTTGATGAATTCCTACCTATTTACCATGCTGTTTTATTTCGTGGATTAAACTTCAAATCGGCTATTGAATTTAATGAGTTTTATGATTATTGTGGTTATGAAAAGTTTAATTACGTTGGAGGATCGGGTCTGCGTGAAAAATTATAATCTCACATCTACAACGCAAGTAACGAGCCAAATAATTACAATATTGAATTGCACAATGAGTTATCAGATACACCCATATGTAATCAGAAGGTAAGATACGATTTTGTCTCATCATAACAACGTCTAAGCAACGCGATGACGTGATGGGCAGGTCATGTGACAATCGCTGCAGACCTTACGGATCAGGGGTGGCACCAGGATTTCCCCGACGAGGGGGCTGGCATCCCCGACAGGGGGTCTATGCCAAATATCCAAGTTACATAGAAACAATTTGGCAATAGTCTCTAATACTGGAATGGAGCTAATTCCTATTGTTTTTT
Organism: Haliclystus octoradiatus; assembly: GCA_916610825.1. Lineage (NCBI taxonomy): Eukaryota > Metazoa > Cnidaria > Staurozoa > Stauromedusae > Haliclystidae > Haliclystus > Haliclystus octoradiatus. The sequence continues at coordinate 4,403,544 of OU744447.1, forward strand.
ACGAAATATGTTAAAAAAATTCCCCGACAGAAAATTTAGTCTTCCCCGACGGGGGGGACTGAGCATCCCCGACGGGAGGTCTCTAGCCTTCTGTCCCCCCTCTGATGCCACCCCTGTTACGGATATCAAATTCTAACTTCCTCATTAGTAAGCTTAACCATCAAATCAAACATTACTAACGAGGAAGTTAGATTGATCCCCTAAGGTCTGCCTGCAGGCTAGTGTGACTATATTGCTGAAAGGTTGTAATATTAATTTGGTGTTAATATTAACTCCTGGAATGACTTATCATGTTAACTCAAAAAATGATGATGATAATGATGATAGTACGGATGACATGAATACGGAACAAGAAAAGATACGGTACGAATATCAACATTCATACATCTAAATGTTAATTTATTTTCCATTATAGATCATGCTATACTGTTTGATAGCATCGCCCACAGGTGGATTGTCCCCAATCTGTAGAAACATAGATATTATCAAAGAGTTAGACTCAAAATATATTGAGAAGATACGGGAAACCGGCATTATGTATTACAGAACCAATGTTGATGATATGACTGAAGGAGCATATTCTTGGCAAAATACATTCGAGACAAACTCTAGAAAGGTAAGATTGGCAAGATTTTCTGTGTTTGTAACTTGCGTGCGTGCGTGCGTGCTGCGTGAAAGCTGAAATATTTGAATATACTCTCTTTAATTAGTCAAGTATCCCAACTTGCATTGCAGGGGAGAGCTGCAACAAACACATGGTTCAAAAGTTGTAGAACTTTCGTCTGTGGATATATTATATGAATTTTTGAATTTGGTGTGGTTTTTCAACTTTTTTTCTGCATTGTCAGCAGTTTTGATAAAAAATACCAACTTTTTATTTACTAAGTATTTCTGGAGTACTTATCAAAACTCAATTTGATTTCATATTTGGAATATATACAGCCTAGCAGAGGCTTCCTCCTATCTGTTGTTTCTTAATTAGTTCATGATTTGCCAGGTGATCTCGCGGGGGCCTACTAATATACATTTGGTTGGATTGCCTTGCCTTTAGCTTCTCTAAAATTACACCCGGTTTGTGGTAGGTAAAATGAATAAATAATAATGAGAGCAATAGGAATTATTTATCCAGTATATATGTTTGACAACGGGGGGGGGGGGGTACACCAACAGCTCTGAATGGATGGGAAGGAACAACTTTTGAAAATAGTGAAGTACCAAAGAAGATCCAACACTCCTGTTGATTGATACCCAAAAAGGTCTAAAAAGTGGAACAACGTTCTTCAATTTTCTAATTTTCTTTAAAGTCCTCCGACGTTCTACAAGTCTCAAAGTTTTCTAGAAAGGCAATAATGGAGACCCAGAAAGTTCCTACCAAAAAACTGTTTTTATCAGCTTGAATATGGAACCACAAAATGGCACGTAGTCCTTGTAAAGCCATCATATTGGAGTTACGCTCCCTGGGGTTTGACATATTGTGAAACGACATTGACGTAGTGCCTATAATGGGGCCACTTTACAGTGCGCATGTCTTGAAAAATAACGCGTGCGATTGCTCTAAGTCTCTCACATGTTGGTAATACAAAATGGCGTCATCTGTTATTATTATGAACAAGAGGAGGAAATATTTGTTTTAAATTTATATGCATGCTTAGATTATTTGAAAGAGTTAGGAAAGTATCGCAATTCAAAAGAAATAAATCATTCAACATAATTATACACTCGTGTTGGGTTTATTCCGAGTGGTTACATATTATTGACTGTTTACTTTAAAAGCGTAGGTCATTGTGGCGTTGTCGAAGAAATGCTCAATTACCCAGCTTATTTTCCGTTCTCGGTTTGATATGTCAGCTTGAAAACTTTGATATACAGTTATAAAATATTCAAATGTTTTATTATTCGACATAAACATTGTCCATAGCATGTTATACAGAATTTAAGTTAAACTATTTACAAAAGCATGGACGGGTAGATTTATGTAAAATATCAAAACGGCTTATTATTAAAATATTTCATATTGAGTCTCTATACTGAAAAGTATAAATTCTGTAAATTTATTATGATCTTTAACATGGAAACGGTAATCTCAAAAACAACAACAAACAAACACCGAGTGTGAATATCATTTCTTGCATCGCGGAGATGTGTGAAATGCCGTGACGACATGGCTAAAACAATGGCGAGCACGAAGGATAATGCCAGTTCATTGTAGGAAAATGCCTCGGAGGGGAATTTTACTCACATTTAGATCTAAAAATAAATAAAAACTGGCCAATCATAGATTTCCCTACCAGGAACTAACTGGGTTGATGACTTCCTTTCACTATACTCAACGTTATCTTGATATTTTGCTCGCGATTCAACACGCGATATTTTACTTGGCCATACAAACCCTTGTTGATGAGTTTAAAAATTGACGATGTTTGACAAGCTTGGAGGGGAATTTCTTAGAAGGTAACTAAAATCTAACACCATTTCTATGTTTCGTTTCATGTCAAGATAACAGAATTGGCTGGGTTGGGATGATTGATAATGCTTATTTATTATAAATAGTCTATTTTGCTTCAAAATGTTAGTATTTTTGCGTGATTTGTGTGATTTTGACGCGCCCGCAAATACGCGATGGCTCGATTATTGGCACTACGATTTTATTTCTAGGTAGCAGAAGAAGAAATGGATGCAAGAGCAATCAAATGGAAATGGTTGGAAAATGGTAAATTACGATTTTGGTATAAACTCAATGCGTTCACACAACATCCTGATACAGGCGATGAAGTCTGGTTTAATCAAATAACTGCGCGTCATTGCTCACATTTTCAAAGTCATCCCTTCTATGAAAATTTGAACTGTCCGGGACTGGAGTTTCCAATTCATTGCTCCTATGGCAACGGGGATGAATTTGAACCTGAATTTTTGCGATCAGTTAGAGAGGCTGGATGGCGCAATGCTGTTGGTTTCCCATGGCAACATGGTGACTTGATGTTTATTGATAATATAGCAGTAAAACATTCAAGATTAAGTTTTACTGGGGAAAGAAAAATATTATTAGGACTCTTCGAGCCGTTGAAATTGTATGGTCCTGATTTGACAAATGATAATTCTCAACAATATGCTTGAACGGCGCTTTATAGAATTTATCATCGATTTTGCTTAAAGTGGGAATAAAGTGGGTTTACTTGACAGAAATAAATGGTTGCAAGGCGTTGACCGAGAGAGCCCTGAAGATTTCTTGATTTGAATAAATTATGTAATTGATATTTCACCCATTTTAGGGATCAAAAGGTTACAATGGTTTAAACCCCATTTATCTCCCCCTATTCAGACATGAGAGTCAATTCCAGTCAAAATAGAGATAAATCCATTGAAAAAACAATGGCGAAAGCAGAGTGAATTTCCTTTGTTTTAAGAGAAGACTGATAGTCAGAACACGAGGAACTCTCTCATGCCCAATAATGACATTTGTATCAGTTTTTGTACACTGTATAATCATGTTATATGCAGTATTTCCGACAAACTGCAATAAACATCCAATTACATTTAATTATAGCATAAGTCATACCAATAAGCCATCAACAAACAAATTAGCACCCACTTACGTCCTTGGATAGCACATTCAGACTGTTCCTTTTCTTCAATTGTTGGACTTGTAATAATTGTGTCTTGCATATCATTACAATTTGCATCGCTATTATTATTAGACGTTAAAGCCAAAACGAATGAGCGATCATCCCACGTGTAAACATGCTCAAATGAAGTATTTAACAAGGAAGTAAAGACCATATCGATGAGTTGAAAACATTCGAGAAATGTGAAACAATTTTGTTCACTCCTGAAACAAATTAAAGAAATTCACAATGTGTTAAGAATGTTGACGATATTTCATTTTTCAAATCATCACATATCAAAGAGAAAGTGATTTTATTATTTGCCTGTTACTTTTCAATGCCATCTATTAACATCACGCAATCATGTAGAAATACGCAAATTTAACACCTTTTTATAGAAATGTTTTGCAAACACAAATTATATTTACGGTATGGTAGGTACTCATGTCTTTAGCATAGACATTTGAAATGCCTCTTGGTTCTATTTAAAAATAATGAAATTGTTGAGCAAGATTCCAGGTATCTTGAAATATAACAAAAGGTACCAGAAGTGCATACAATTTCTGAATTTCATATCACTCTTATTAGGCTACATGAACGTTTCTTATTATATGGCCGTATATATAATAGGCAAAATATCTCATTAGGCGAACAAGGCAAAGTACAGTATGGCATTTAACTATTTTATAGGTTAGGATACGGCCCCAAATAGAGCCAACTTATCAACTGAATTGAAATAAAATAATTTCGTATTTTGTTTTAAGAAATGTCGATTTTTTAATTTATTTAGAAGAATTACTAAAATCTCAAAATTTTGAAGGCTTAATTATTTACTAAGCATCTACGTTTCTCATAAACAGTATAACGGGGTTCTTAAAGTGGGAATAAACCCCCAGACTATCTTTACATATGTAGTAGAACTCGACGTGAAAAAAACAATGGCGTAATTTTTTTTTCGATCTGGAAATTATTTCTTGGTGAAAAACGCCTTCAAAGTGGTGTTTTGACCCAAATGTCGCTGAGAAAAAAAAGGGATTGGATCTAGCTTTATGACGACAAAGTCACAAGTCGTGCGGTTTGTCTAACAGACTTAAGAGTGGGCTGATCACGCGACATTATCTTTGAGGTGATCTAGTTCCGAGAAGTTACACAAAAAAAATTTCTGACAATACTGAGCCATGAACAAACATATAAACTCGCGAATTACGTAAAAAAGATACAATTTGTGATTTCAGGAGCAGAATAAAATCGATTGAAACGCTCAGTCGAAATAATTTCTCGTAGCGTCATTAAGCGCGATGAATCTGATATAGATTGCGGATTAACACAAATGTCAGGCGGTGCGAGTGCTCCTTTGTGACTAGTCTAGTGACACATATTAGTTACGTATTCTGGGTGACCGCAGTACTTCTCAAATCTTAATTAGTAGACACGTGCCCTTCGAACTAGCTTCATCCTACGCTATATAAGTTATAACTATTTTTAACTCATCTGCAAGTTGTTCTTGAGTAAATTTTTCTACAAGATATCCTTTTCATGATCTAGATGTGAATGTAGCCTGTCTCTATTTGCACAGTCATGCACAGACGACTTTTTCTCGAGATAGATGGTACTGCAAAGTATTAATTGTACTTTTTCGGATTTATTTAAGTATTACTAAATTATTAAATAGACATTTTTCAATTATTATTTCAAAGTTCAAGTTTGAAATTGATGTTTGTCTAGTAAAACTTAAACCATGTAATCGTATAGTTTATATACGACTGTAGATAGATATATTATACTCAATACTCTAACAAAGTGTTCATCATTCATTCATCAAGCATTCAATTATTATAAAACCATCGAAAATTCTTCAGTACATTACACTGTAAATTCTATAAAATATCTTGCAAGCCGTTGAGAACGCTCTGCGCCGGTTCGCTTTTCGGAAAATAGTACAAAAATGATATGAGGGCTTGGACGTTCTTATTCAAGTTTACAGCCATATACTAGAACTACAGTAATGCATATTCTATCATTTTTCTGTTTTGCAGTATATCTTCATTGCATAAATTGTTACCCTCTCCATCAACGTTATCTGATTAACAAAATTAGGGTTTTGCAATGTGAAGTCTCGTTCCTGATTATACATACGCGATCAATTTTTTACCATACTAGCTAGTATTCATTCCTTTGCTAGAAAGTAGAACATGTTAGCATCATGTCACAATCCGTAGTTTATAGGATGCGGTAATACAGTGGCAGAAGCTACTTTGCACAAAATACCTTTCTACAGAGACGAAAAATCAGATGGACAGATTTCGTTTCTGTGAAAAGAGGACTATAAACCAACGGTTAATAGCGTTTTCCGCCATACATTTTGCTTTTTACCCTCAAAAGAATACTCCATTTTCAGTTCAGACATATGCTTACATCAATAAATTCTACTTAGCTAGCTATTGTGGTCACCAGAGAATCTTTTGATATGTGTTAAATATGTGTGAGAATGATATGTCAAAATATAATCTGTCTAACGCGCGCTACGAATGAAACATTTTCTGATTTTTATTTTCTTCAAATTCGTGAACTTTAAAATCATCAAATCATCTGGAATTTTGCTACTCTTGAGTTTATATGTTCTTCCTTACCTCAGTTTTGTGGGAGATAAAAATAGATTGCCGTTACAGAGCTACGCCATCTCAAACGAAACATCGCGTGATTAATCCGATCTAAAGTCTATTAGAAAAACCGCACGACTTGTGACTTTGTCGTCATAAAGCTAGATCCAATCCCTTTTTTTTCCTCAGCGACATTTGGGTCAAAACACCACTTTGAAGGCATTTTTCACCAAGAAACAATTTCCAGATCGAAAAAAAAATTACGCCATTGTTTTTTTCACGTCGGGTTCTACTACATATGTAAAGATAGTCTGGGGGTTTATTCCCACTTTAAATATGTTTATAATTCCTTGTCAAAGTTAACATTCCTTTCATTTAAGTTTTATTCATGTAATTACATCATATTTTCTGGAAATAAAAGAAAAATGTACTGTACTATATCTAAAGTCATAAAATTGACGGACGGCCTTTGCTCTTGGTCTTTTGTCGAGTGTGATTTATATTGCTTGTGGCTTGAGAAATGACATTCATTTTTCAACTTTGAACCCGCTACGTGCGATGGTGAATATTATGCATTTAAACCTACTTAAGTAAGCCATGATAGAAATCTCTAACTAATCCGTTTAAACATGCAATTATAACAGTACATCAAGAGTAAAAATGATGTTTGCAAGGTTGTGACAATCAAAGTAAAATAAAATACTACCTAAGAGTAGATGTCATGAATATCGCCTGAGGAAAGAGCTTCAAATGGATTCCATATTAAAATGTACATAATAAAATTCTAAATAATTTCTCATTTCTTGTTTTAGTTACATTTTATTGCGAAGTTCACTAGAAGTGAATTTACAAATCAGTTTACGCTCAATGCTCACACAGCTGCTTGCGATTTTGAATACTGATCAAATTTCCATTTTTGGCTTCCTGATAAGAAATTTCTTGTTTCCAACATAACCTTTGTTTGTCTATCTTGTGGTGGGAAGCCGCTTTGACCTAATCAAGGTCTTCACTAGTTATGAGTTTCCAAAAATACATATCATGCATTTTTCAGATACAAATCAGAGGTGTACAGGCGCCAGAGTCAAACTCCGAATCCGGCAGGAGTATCTACATTTCAACAAGAGCTGGACAGGAGTGAATTTGCACCAGTCAGGAGCAGGAGTTGGAGTCTAGAATGAAATCCTAGTTAATGAACATTGCAAACTTGAAAATTGCCTGGATATTGTCTACATAGAGATTGGATTGACTACATATTTCAGTTGACGTTAACATATTTTGTACTTTTCTATGTTTGCCTAAGGTTATTGGGTTGATAAACCAATGCGTTTTCGTACTTTTTACAGGAGTTTGTCAGAATTTGTCTGAAATATTTTGGAGTCGGAGAAGGAGGAGTCTAATTGTTTTACATTTCCGGAACCAGGCTCGGAGTAACATTCTTCTGTAAGGATTATTTTCGAATTCGGAGACTGAAAAATCGGATTCCGTAAACACCTAATGTGGATCATAAAACTATGGACTCTAACGTGGGCATGACCAAGGCAAACTCCGTTACCCTGTGTGATTAGGTCAAACCTTCAGAAACAGACCCTCTGCACCATGACCGTGTGCCGCTGGCTAGTTTCAGTTTTATGAACACAACATGGGTAGAGGCTCTTGCCTATAAGCAGGACCGTTCCTCGACAGTCGTAAGGACGGGGATGTGCCATCTGTTTATCGTATGGTATGGTTGTACTTCACTGAAGAGAAGACTGATATCTTACTGGAGTAACCTCATTTGATATCAATTGAGTCCAGGCATTATGTTTAGCAGCAAGCCATACCAAGATTGCCGAATTCCATCTATCAGTTCATGTGGACGTTGTTATGCTAATGCGTATTACCATAATTAGATCAATATCGACTTCCCCTTTCCCCTGTGTATTGCCCTTTATTTTATTAATTACATTTGACTCCGTTTTGAAATCTCTACGAGAGTGGATGTTATTATATCGCTCTAAATCATTTTACCCTCATAACAACGTTTAGTTTCTGTTGAATGAAATTTTGATTATTTTTTTTTTAAATTCTATAGCGATGTATGCATCAAGTAAATATATATATCAGTCAGTAATTAAGCTGTAAATGATAAAAACTAAAATTGTCAGGTTATAATAATGGATTATGGATAGTCTAAACTGCATGAACATGAGAACCTTAATATTAATAACCATAATACTTTTGAATTGCAATAATGCAACCCTTCCATCTATTATACTGAGATTTACAGGTTATAAGAAGTGTACGTCTTTCCCCAATGTTTTTCACTTTTCGTACGTACCCCCATTATTAGATTGACGTACTGTTAGAAATCAGAATTGAATCGCTAGGAGATAATTTATGCGGGTTTGAGGATTTGTAGGTTATCTTATGTTTCTAGAATGTGCTAGATGGTTCAGGAAGGTTCCTACATATAGTATAGACTGTACATTAAGTTCTCATAGTTTTCATAGTTTTCATTTACGGTACTTATAGTGATTAGATAAGTGCTAGAAGCTGCTAGATCATGCATGGTCATTGTGAATCATGCGGGGAGTCATGTAGGTTCTCCCATGTTTCTAGAATGTGCTAGATGGTTCAGGAAGGTTCCTACATATAGTATAGACTGTACATTAAGTTCTCATAGTTTTCATAGTTTTCATTTACGGTACTTATAGTGATTAGATAAGTGCTAGAAGCTGCTAGATCATACATGGTCATTGTGAGTCATGCGGGGAGTCATGTAGGTTCTCCTATGTTTCTAGAATGTGCTAGATGGTTCAGGAAGGTTCCTACATATAGTATAGACTGTACATTAAGTTCTCATAGTTTTCATAGTTTTCATTTACGGTACTTATAGTGATTAGATACGTGCTAGAAGCTGCTAGATCATGCATGGTCATTGTGAGTCATGCGGGGAGTCATGTAGGTTCTCCTATGTTTCTAGAATGTGCTAGATCGTTCAGGAAGGTTCCTACATATAGTATAGACTGTACATTAAGTTCTCATAGTCTTCATAGTTTTCATTTACTGTACTTATAGTGATTAGATAAGTGCTAGAAGCTGCTAGATCATGCATGGTCATTGTGAGTCATGCGGGGAGTCATGTAGGTTCTCCTATGTTTCTAGAATGTGCTAGATGGTTCAGGAAGGTTCCTGCATATAGTATAGACTGTACATTAAGTTCTCATAGTTTTCATAGTTTTCATTTACTGTACTTATAGTGATTAGATAAGTGCTAGAAGCTGCTAGATCATGCATGGTCATTGTGAGTCATGCGGGGAGTCATGTAGGTTCTCCTATGTTTCTAGAATGTGCTAGATCGTTCAGGAAGGTTCCTACAGATTCTCGTTCATGAATATTTTTTGTCTCTTATGGTGTCCTTTAGAGAAGCTGTATCACAATCCTTATATTTATTCTAAAAAAGAAGAATTTCTGTAAGCAATCTACAGTAGGTTCTTTCTGTAATAGCTGCTAAAGTCATCTATTAATGAGAGTTGGGACACTCTTCCATGTTCCACCCTCGGCTCCCATTGGACAGATGCCAGTCCCCGGGGGGATAACTTCCATACTTTTGGTATACGGGGACATTCAAATATTAAAGGGTACCTTTTTCAAAATCCAGAAAAAATTTTTAGGGTATGCTTAGTCATGAAACTTTTTTGAGATATCTTTTTGACGCTTTTGCAATTTTTTCATTCTTCAAAACAATTCGGCCTATGAATTTTTCTTTTTTCCCTTTCTTTGGTTAAATCTGTCATTCATAAAAATATATTTGGGGTATCTTTTTCAATATGTAGAAAATTTTTATGGTCATTTCGCCAAAGTTCCGCCCATCGAAGCGCAATGGAAGTTACCCCCCCCTCGGGTGCCAGTCGCATGATTTCATGGATGCCATTTTCGTTCAGTCAAACCATGAGTCTCAACTTGAAATTTGAAGAAATTTGAACAAAGCCCGCGAAATTAATATCATGAATTCGAAAAAAAATTTTTTCAAAAGCAAAATCTCGTGTTCAATGGAACAAAAGTGGTGATTCTCGAGCATCAAAACTTGCGTGTCCCAACTCGGATAAATAGATGGCTCTGGCTAAGGCCTCCCAGGGGGAGGGTACTGTACTATTGCTAACACCCTAAACTTCAGGTTTTGCTGGAAATGACACCACAAGATAGACAAACAAAGGTTATGTTGGAAACAATAAATTTCTTATCAGGAAGCCAAAAATGAAAATTTGATCAGTATTCAAAATCGCAAGCAGCTGTGTGAGCATTGAGCGTAAACTGATTTGTAAATTCACTTCCAGTGAACTTCGCAATAAAATTTAACTAAAACAAGAAATGGAAAATTATTTAGAATTTTATTATGTACATTTTAATATGGAATTCAAGTTGACCGGCGAAACTTGCCGTTTTAGTTACCTTTTATAGTTAAATCCGGCAATAACGGTAAACTATTTTACCGGTTTTGGCTGAATCCGTTGTTAGATGTAAATATTTAGTTTGATCGTAAATTATTTGGTATCGGAATCTTTTGGCTTTACTGTTATTGACAGAATACCGTTAAAGTTGGAACCGTTATTGCCGGCTTTAATGTATGTGGCGTTTGGTCTATAAATGCCTGCAAAAATATCATATGACTTTACTAACGTAAGTTCATTCGAAGACCAAAGGGGATTTACGAATTGTCAAACATGACCAAACCCACGCTAAATATGTACAGCCTTAAGGCGGCTCATTTCAATAGATCCAGGTTACATACGTCTATCAATCTACCATTTACGTATCGGTCATTATTCAAGGATAATACAAGTTTATTGAATATTTGAATTGGGATTTTTGGAATGTATAAATAAAATTATTGTTCTTCAATGCCGAAGGGGAATTTCCCACGTTTCGAATTGTACGTGACACGTGTAAATGTATTTCCGGATCCCGTGTCAGTTTCTATTCTCAGTTTCTACCGTAAGAAAATGATTGCAAGAGATGCTTACTATTTACACAATATTTGGTAATTTCCCTCTTAAACAACTACGGCTTAAACGATAACATTTCAGCTTAACTCTTCATTTCACGCTTTTGTTTGAGTGATATGCAGATCACAATATCAGTCGAGGATTATATATTGCGTTCATTTAGTTGAAGAATTCCTATAAAAACCCGTGCTTCTGCTATATATTAGAACTAATCTATACTGTTTAGTTATGCTGCTACGTGGTCACAATCCTCGATCAAATCATTTGAAGATATCTATCCGTTTTGTATTAAATACAAGTTATAAAAGAAGTTATGCTAAAGAATCTCAAGAATTGAACTGCTCACTATTTAAAAGATTGGATTATTCAAATCAAATCAAAATTCCCAAAAATGAATTGATTCTTAAAGAAAAGAGATTTCTTACTGGTTCAGAAATGTCTACATTTCCAAAATTCCTTGATTTATCGAGGGAAGATTTTCCTGTAATGTTTGAAGCTACATCAAATCGACTTTCTTCCATAGAAGACTGGGCACATGCTTCACGTGAAAAATTCAATAGCTTATTACCAACCTATCCTGCTGCATTAATACGAGGTTTACCATTACAAAAGTGCAATGATTTTGAAAGGTTTTTCACGGGATTAATGGATGGACAAATAAAGTATCCAGAAGGGAATCAAGAAGAACAACTATTATCATTTGATTCTAATCTTGAACCAGGATTATTTAATAGCGAGCCTCATAGCAAATTAGCATACAATGAATTCTACCCTGAAAAGGTATGAATGGTTGATTGATGAATTGATTATACAGTATATTGTGAATACATTGTTGTTGAATATATAGGTAATATTTGAATTTAACTTCATCATGTTGATCAGCGATAATAAATAAAATGACATAATAATTTGCGACAGCTTCGATTTATTCTAAAACCATCTTCAGACAGTAAGAGAGAGAATGAGAAAATTTACATACGGTTTATATAACCAGTATCTAATTAGCATAATCTATTGTTTAATTTATTGTTCAGAATACTCTCTTACTGCATGAAGATGATTTTAAAACATCTCGAAGCTTTCGCAAACTATTGTATCTTGTTAATTATCGCTTATGAACATAATGAAGAATGCATTTTAGTTGACTTGCCTAAGTCTCACTTTTACCTCGACGATTTTGATGGGTTGGTAAGTGTTTGGTAAGCAAGATTTATAGACACTTCAGTCTACGTGTTTTCTAAGGGTGTTGCTCAAATATGTGTCATTTGTTTAACACCAAGACCATGGGAGGAGGGGGTACTTCGGTAATTATTTGACGAGGGTGTGCAATTTTCAAAACTAGAGGAAAATGTAAAATTTCACAGCAAATTAAAATGATGACCAAATAAATTTAATATTTTAATGAGAAAAACAAAGGAAAAGTTCTATATTTTTTGAAAATCGCTAAGTAATTATTGACTCCGTAAAATTTTCACGAGAATCTGGAAAATTCACTTGACTAAATTAACTAACTTAATTAAATTAACTTGACAAAATTTGAAATGGCATGTCCCCGTACAGCCAATGTATGAAAGTCCCTCCCCCTCTTTCCCCGGGTATCAATAATAATTTATTCTTTTATACAAATATTATTTATTTAAGATTGCATTGTGCTGTATCAAATCCCCATCATATGGCCATGGGGGTTTAACAGTTATAAGTGAAAGTCAATCAATTCCTCAACAAATCTCAAAGAAATACATTATGAAAGTGCGAGATGAAGGAATAACGTATTACAGAAACGCAGAAAATGATACAAGAGTTGGTGCAAATTCATGGCAAAACATATTTTGCACAAAAGAAATGAACGTATGTAAAATTAATGCTCAATCAATTGGTTATCGATCTAATTTAATCCTAGAATAAACCTATCACATTAAGGAACTCAAGAAGCATTGTGTTTAATTGGAAGTAGCGTCAAATACGGATAATCATAAAATTTGATGTATTTGAAGGTATATGAATAACCCGTAAATAATGTCCCAATGAATTGCATTTCTAGAGGTCATGGAAAATTCGTGAAAAGCTCATGAACAATTCGTGAAAAGCTCATGAACAGATCTGAACGGAGATGGACAGTTTCATGAGTGTTTATTGTCCCTTTTTGATGAATTTTAATTTGTATAACTGTAAAATTGTAAAACTGACGAAGTGTTCAGAAAAATGTGCATTGGTTTAAAAAATTACTCAAACTTCATTCATGTATTGAGTTGCAAAATAGTAGTTCCAGAATAAAATCTTCAAAACGAGGCTTTATTTAAATCGAGGCTGCATTAATGATTATTTGTCTGTCAATACAGTATTTCTTTGTTGTAAATCTTCTGATAATTATTATTTGAACCTTACTTTTGCATCCTAAGCTAATTACACTGAAATCAACATGATACTTTCCTACATAATTCATCTTTTTTCGCTATGAATCATGGATATACTGAATCGCTACTTAAAACCTACTGAAACCATACTAAAATTCACCATGTAAGCTATAGAATCTCTGTCTACTGAAAAACTACTGAAGCGAAACTTATAATTTGAAAGCTGCTGATGATCAAAATTGCCCAATTCAGTAGCCTATTTTAAGTAAATTTCCCGGCAGTATGTGTTCAGTGAGTTTTCAGTTTTTCAAAATTCGTAGTGAATGAAATATATATTATTACTTCCAACAGCACGCCGAACAGATCATGTCTATCCGTGGTTATAAATGGAAATGGTTGCAAGGTAACAGGCTGCGATATTGGTTCAACGGTGATGCATTTACCATTCATCCTAAAAAAAGGGAAGAAGTTTGGTTTAATCAAATTTCATCTCATAACTCATCTTATTTTGAAAGTCATCCATATTACCTTCATCTATGGCAAGAAACAAAACACCTTTACCCATTTCATTCAACTTATGGTAATGGGGAGGAATTTGAAAGGGGATTCTTACAACAAATTAGGGAAGCTGCTTGGAGAAATGCAGTGGCGTTTCCTCTACAACGGGGTGATGTTTTGATCCTTGATAATTTATCAACACAACACACACGATTAAGCTACACTGGTGAAAGAAAAGTGATCATTGCTATGTCCAAGCCAAGAAAGCGAGAAGTTGGAATTCGCCAGAGGAAAATAAAGTCTTCACTAACAGGATTGACATTTCAACCTACCAACCACCAAACCGCACCAACTACACCTATGATGTGGGACTTTCCCCTCGAAAAACAAAGCCTACACGTTTAGTTAAATCATAAGGAAAATCCACAACTGAGATGAATGATTTTCAGGAAACCTTTCTCCCATTCCCCTAGCTATCAGATTTCTGAATAAAAATATGTGAATACAAGCTGCCGTTTACAATACATAATCTCCAGGTGACCTTTAGATTGTTGATGTCAATTGTGAACAGAATATTAACATCATTATAAACCCTTCATTGATTTTCTACATAAAGTGAACAAGAATCATATATGACGTTCTTTTTAAAGTATGTAAATATACTGCAATTTATAGCATTTAAACAACAAACAACCATGTATAATATATATATATATATAAACTCTTATCTAATATTGATCAGCTGACTGGCTCAACTGTAAATAAAATTGACGTTTTTGTTGTTGTATTTTTCTTATTGCTTTCATATCGTTGTGCAGTTCGACCAACTACTGCATTGAACAAGTTAAACAGATGTTACGAAAGCTATAATGATGAGACCATGCCCAGGGGGTAACTTCCATACTTTTGGTATACGGGGACGTTCAAATATTGAAGGGTACCTTTTCCAAAATGGAGAAAATTGTTTAGGGTATGCTTAGTCATGAAAATTTCTTTTGATGCCTTTGCAATTTTTCATTTTGCAAACAAATTTTGATAATGAAATTTTTTTTATTTGTTTTGGTTGAATCTGTCATTCTTAAAAATATATTTGGGGTACCTTTTTCATTATGTGGAACATTATTATGGTTATTTTGGTTTATTATGGTTATTATTATTATGGAAGCGCAATGGAAGTTACCCCCCCCCCGACCATGCATGTATATTTGATGAATAATTTTTGTATCCTTTTGTTGTATCCATATCATATTCATATTCACGTGTTTATATGATGTTTAGATATTATGTAATGTATGTTTCATTATAACGAGGAGAATGAATTATCAGGGTGGATAAAAGTGACTTATATACTAACTCAATAGAGGCTATAGCTTTATAGTTGTTTATAATATATTTTTTAAGACTTTATGAAATATATCGATAGATTTACAAAGCAAATGAATAATAGTTTGATCAAACCAGAAGGCAATGCGTGGCCGAAATAAAGATTCAGCTTGCCAAACAAATGTTGTGTGTGTCCGTTTTTGTTGGACACCAAGTAAAGACAGTAATGTAGACGGTGTCGCCCTACCGAAGGCACCCGTACAACGACTTCTCTATTTCTAGTGGAGTGGCTCTTTTTGCTAAGAGCAAAGATTTTAAACGCTCTTTACTGACTGATCTCAGCAGCGACACTGCAGATACCCACAATGCAATTCCCTCTGGACCATTCCATCCACCATCCTCAGATGGAACTCATTTGATGTTTCAGATAAAGTCAAGGCTGAATTGACCTTAAGGGGATTTGAACCACAGTCGATCAGATATGATCCGATCTGAAGTTCGGTTGATCTGCCATCTGAGCTAATCCTCCTCCTTTGTTGGGGACACCCGAAGGCTCAAAGTGGGGGTGCCCCGGACACCTGGACGGACTGGGACGGACACATGCATCCCCACAGCCTCTGATAATTTCACAGAACTTACCCAAATCAGAACGACGGGGTCGGGACCTTTCACCAAAAATGAGCAGGCGACCGGGAATCGGACTTTTATCGACTTTGTTAGATATCAAAATTGCCTGGCAATGATTTTAGAATAAATCGAAAACGTTGCAGATTATTGCGTGTTTTACTTGTCGCTACTCAGTATAACAAAGTCGAAATTAAGTAACTTTCATTTAATATATATAATAACTATATTCTTTATTAGACTCAATATTACACCCCCCTCGCCCTATCTCGCTGTTCCGCTATCCGGCGCCATGGTTTAGGACCTATTTAATTTTGGATGAATATTTAACCAACATTTGTAAAAGACAATTTATGATTGAAATGCAAATGGGTTATATATGAAACGCTGTATGGTAGCATGCTATGTATGGTTCAACTTTGAACATCTAAATTCTTAATTAAAACATCCTCTGGAAATAGTAATGATGATGATGATGATGAAATTAAATTTTGTACTGAATTAGTAAAAATAGTAAATTACAGCTCATGAGTGTGCAAAGTTTATTGCAGTATAACAAAAATAGTTTGTATACAATCATTGGCCATTTATTATTATTTATTTAGTTATTTAGCTGCGATTTGCGAAAACAACGATAGATGATTGTTTACGTCATTAGTATTATGATGCGCCATGTTGATTTCATGCAGTCTACACGAAGCTAACATAACGGCATGAAGCATTTCACCGATGGAAGTTCAGTTTTTGCTTTGTCGTCATCAACATACGATTGCAACTTTATTGTTTGGCATAAAATACATTTGAATACTAGCTCAAAACGGATGTATACTGGATAAACCATAATAGCTGCATACTGTAATTATTGATGGAGATGCTTTTATGATTCTGATATAATTTGGTTGATGATAAGGCAATACTCACGCATGTAGTAAAAGTGTTTTCCCAAACATTTGAGACATTCGAAGTGCTGTACACCTGCTTGGTTGTGAATTAAAACAAAATATATTTTACAATTCATAAATTGTGGGACGTACAGCTCTGAATATCATGAATAAAATAGTAACAGGAAAGAAAAGAATTAAAAGAATATTATCATTATCAGCAGCAACCGCGACAGGAAGAAATTGGAGATCAAAGGACGGCTTGAGAGATGGAGGAACGGTGAGATTTTTGATAGGATAGCCTAGCGTTTGTTCATTCATTTTTAGTAACAATGAAAACTATCACATGGCCACGTTTGCTTTGTTACTTTTAATTTTATTTCGTTGCCTGCCCATGCTAGATTGATAGTTTACTGTAGACTACTGTACGAATTATCTTGTAAGATTGCGTAAACCACCACCAAATGTTTGTTTTTCCGTTACGTATTGATATGATTATACAGTATGCCTTGCCTACCTATTAAACCAAATCTAAAATATCCGTCAATCACTTTCCATTGGTCAAACATCATGCCATTTGGCTAACATTATCATTTATTTTGAAGGTATAGCAAAAGTTGAATTACACATTCACATTCAATGTAATGGCATAATTTCTAGCTTAAGTATCTAATTATCTATAAAAGGGGTGATTAGCTCAGTTGGCAGAGCAACCGAACTTCAGATCGTATCATATCGACTGTGGTTCAAATCCCCCTCAGGTCAACTCAGCCTTGACTTTATCTGAAACATCAAATGAGTACCATCTAAGGATGGCGGATGGAATGGTTCAGAAGGAATTGCATTGTGAGTAGCTGCGGCGCATCGTTGCGCATTGACAATCAAGGCCTATCTGCCATGAAATCTGTTGAAATTGATCTGCAGTGTCGCGGCTGAGATCTAAGGAGCGTTTAACATCATTGCGCTTAGCGAAAAGAGCCACTCCTCTAGAAATAGAGGAGTGGTACGGGTGCCTTCGGTAGGGCGACACCGTCCACATTACTTACTTATTTATCTATGATTTTATTCTGTGATCAACAAATCCTTTTTGTTCAAAATACACTGTAAGTATATTCAAAAATTACATTTACATAAACTAGTTACAAGGGTTAATTTTTATCTCATGATGCAGAGTATGTTCAATGTTATGTGGAATCAAAATCTGATCGATTATATGAAAACAACTAATTCAGATCATTTACCTATCATTAAACACATTTTGATGATGGGCAATAAACGGTTAGCGAACATTGCTCTATAATCTATCGAAGTGGATAATGTTCCGGCTGCTGGAATCCTGATTACTAGCGATAATGTTCCGTGCGTCTTTTGCGCATGCGTTATCTGTTGTCTGCTTTTCTCTCACATTAGTTCAACATGCAATGGCGACGGACGGTGATGTTCCTCGACCACGTTAATAACAATTCTATTTATCAATTTAATCGTAGAATATATAAAAGAATTTAAAATGAAAGCTCTAGACGGTGAAAGCATTGTATATGAGAGATTCACGACGCTAAATACCACATCAAACGTGCTCCTAAACTTATACAAAAGTGAACAAACTCGGCTTCGATTTTGAGTTGACTTTCGGTATACGTCATATCAGAATTAGTAGGCACATAGCACCAGTTACAGGATAAGAAAAATAACTAATGAGTTATTATCCCAAATTATTACAATCACCAAAGTAAACATGCTTTCAAATGTTATTAGCCTACATAAATATACTCTGAAACCTAAACGCCAAATAAATGTCACGACACTCAAATATTGAAAACGCTGGACCACGTCGCTGAAAAACTTCGATAAATCAAACACAGAATAAAATTATGAATGCACAGATATGTTGAATATCGTTTCTGTCTTATATTTATTCCATAACAGTCGATCCAATCTACGATGCTATGAATTCTTTTCCAAACTATTTAAGATTTAATTTGGATCGATCGACACGTCCATGTTTACTATCTATATACGCATGCGCAATGGGCGCACGGAACATTATCTTTTGAGAACAACTTTCCGGCAGCCGGAACAATATCCACCGCGATAATCTATTGCTTTATGACGCCACTGTGACTATTTGACGGCTAGTCACAGTCATTATGAATACCAACGCATGCGTATCATGAGCGAACAGTAACTTACAAACATTTTGGATTATAAATAATGAAAATAAATTAAAAATTTGGAACAACCTGGACTCTAACCAGCATGACCTGCACACTAGTCATACATATTCCGAATGAGCTACGCCAACCAACGAGAGCTGATGAAACAGAAATGAATATAACCTCGACCGTGTGGCTATCACATGACCGAACCCTAACCCTAAACGGGTGGTTATCACGTGATCGGATCCTAAACCTAACCCTAACCCTAGGACAGGTGAAACACGTGATTGAGTGAATGACGTAATGGACTGTCTGCGCACACGCAATTAAATCCATAATGGCTACGACTGCCGTCAAATAGACACTTAGTTATGACGCACAAGAGGCAAGGAGAGAACAAGAAGCATCCAGCAGCAAATGATTTTCGTCTTTGAGGAGATTCGTCTAGGATCCCAGAAGTCTGAGCAAAAATTATAAAAAATCAGAAGAGTAAATATAAAAGGGACAACGCTCCATCTGTCGGGAAATCGTCAGTATCATCATAGTAAATTCTAAAAAATGCCGAAATGGGACAAGTAAAAGACATGATAAAAGTGGGGTTCGTGGCATCCTAGATTCCAGACCATCTGCCATCAGAGGGTGGTAATCAACTCATTTGCTGTTTATTAGATAAAGTCAAGGCTGAGTTGACCTAGAGATTTGAACCACAGTCGTTCTGATAGGATCGGCTCTAAAGTTCTATTGCTCTGCTATCTGAGCTAATACTCTAATATCTGAGCTAATACCCTCAACCGCTGCATGACATCCTTCATTGGCAACCGAAGGAGATGCTTCGACGGGGCTATGGTAGAGTAGTATCTTTTCATAATGTTTTGTATCGTGAATTGTGTTATTTAAAAGTTTCTTTGTCAGCTATGTCTGACCGTGTTTTGTGGCGTTCTTTGTGTAACAAATATGTAAGGCGTAAGAGGGACGGCACATTCCTATAATGTGACTGTCTATACTACTACTACTACTCTAGGAAGGCTAAACCAATTGTCAGCGTACTGTGGTTGTGTTTTACTTTTATTTTATTTTGTTTTGTTTAGGTGGAAGGCATTGGAAAACCAAGTGTATATCATGCTACTGTAGTTATTTTCTTAGAATTCTTTGCATGGGGTCTTCTTACAGCACCATCCATCACGGTATGTTTATTGATTAACAATTACTTTCAAGTCGTTCAAGGCATTATAGCCTGCGTGCAGATAGACTTTTTCTTTGTATAGTCTGCTTGTGCACTACCACCAGTGATGCTTTGGTGGGGAACACGGGGGGACGCCGTTCCCCCAATTCTTTCTATAAGTTTTCAGTGATGTGAGAATTACTTTTGGAAAGTAATAAATTACATTACAAATTACTTTTCCTCAAAAGTAACTAATTATGTTACTAATTACTTCAGCTGAAAAAGTAAATGATTGCAATTACTAATTACTTTCCCAAAAAAAGTAATTAATTACTAATTACTTCATGATTACTTCTAACTTATGAAACAAAAGATATTGCCTCCCTTTCGATAATGAGATGTCTCGTTTTGACAATCATGGCGGCCATCTTGTTTTCTCACGAAGGAGAACCATCGATTTAATAATATTAATTTAATAATGGCGACTGCAGCAAAGGATGATCATGAATTGACGTTGAAAACTTTTTAATAAAGTTGCCAAATAAATGGTTTTAATTGATTTATCAAAATGGTTTATTTTTGTCGGATCAATCTATTCATATAGCCATAAATTTTACATCATCTTTTCAATATTCGAAACTCACTCAAATAATAAGTGACAAGCCATTGAGTCTATTGATCAACAGAACAATGTCAGAACAGAGAAGCATAGGATATGGGATAGCGTTTATTGGTCATATATCACACAATTCACCTGGTTTGAATAGCTCTCGTAAAAGCTGCAAATAATGTGAGATTGCATCGCAGACAGAACAATAAAAAGCGGAAGTTAGTGACAGCAACGCCTTTGAAAATTATCACAAGACAACAAAGCAAACATTTTGTATTCGAAAAAGTAATTTGGAAAGTAACGTCAATTACTTTCTCACAAAAATACTCGTTACTTCAAAAAGTAATCAATTAGATTACTTTTCTCAAAAAAGTAACTAATTACTTCTAAAATTACTCCAAAAGTAACGAGTAACGGGTTACTTTAGTAACGAGTATTTACAACACTGTAAGTTTTATTTTTCGATAGTGTTTGTAATTTAACATAATATATATAAGTTTTAAAATTAAATAGAGTTTACGACTTTAATGCTAAGAATTTTATATTTAACAATAAAAACAATAATTTTGAAATGAGCTTTGTAAATAAAGTATTTTTTAATTAAAGAAAATGACTTAATCTTTCAATGGCAATTTTCTATTTACTAATGATTGTATTATTGAGTAACCAATTGAGTATTATTAATTGAGTATTATTGAATTGTCTAGACGGGTAGCCGATAGACCTCTGATTGTTTCCTTGTAATGTTTTATGAATCCTATTGAATACGTTTGCAACTCATTCCCTGTGAATTATACCAAGTGAAAGTATGTTCTTTGAGATTGCAATTGATAGTGTTGTTATTTCTAAGCGATCGAAACCTAGTGGATTGTTTGCAAAATCTACACGCACTGTAGATGATATTGAAGCTATTAATAGTCAAGAAGAAACATTGTGAATTTCAAGTGATTTTTAGTTTTACCTACTGATGATGAGGCTATCTCAACTGATATGAATGATCCTGCACCTGGACCAAGCAATTTGCTGGTTGTTGCACATCATCCGAGTGTGTGGACAGAAAAAATGTGGAAATAGAAAAGAAATTTGTATCCTTGGCTTGTAGCAAAAGATGTTAAACTGGGTTGCAAAGCTTGTTCGACCGTTAAAGACTTGACCATCTACAAAACTCAAGGCATGTATTTGAGTAAAGAATGAAAAGATGGGACTATTACACAGAGTGGTAAAACTTGTGAAGCAAATCTTACTTCATCATGTAAAAAGATTTTTAAACATCTCCACTCTGAGCTGAGGCTCATTTGAAGGCCGAAGAAATTATTTTAAATCTGGCTTGGATGTGATGCCTGGTCCAGGGTCCGACAAAGTCCGGAAACTTGGAAACCTAGTTTGCGGGAGGCTAGAAAAATTCAGAAGGTTAGCCAAAATGTTGAATATAAAGGTAAAATAAAGCTTCGATTTTACGCTTTTATGTCAGTAAAATTACTTAAACATATTTCTAACGTTTATCTAACAATATAAGGTTTGCGGAAGGTAAAACATTTTGTCGGACCCTGGCCTGGTCATACTAATAGAATGAACAAAAAGGATATTGAATCAACCCTTTGAGTATTTCGTAGTAGTTATTACACAGCAAAGAATGATAAGCCATTGAATGACATTACTACTGAGGGAGCTGATTAATTTACAGGAACATAATGGATGAGACATTAGTATTGGCCTGCATTCGCGACATTCTGCCACCTGATAATTGACAATATAGCTGAAGAGGTGCGTGAAAGGGTCTGTAAGACAGTTAAAACAGCAAGTGGAATGATTCGGTGCTATAAGAACTTGACGCTATAAAAAATTATGAAATCAATCATTTCAAGATTTTTATAAATAAACTTTATTCAATTTATAGTCAGTCACCAATAAAGTAAAAGAGAATTGCAAGAAATTGCTGTTAATCTAAAAGCAGAAATTATAAAAATCGGTATGCTACACAGCACAAGATGGGTTGCAAGTAGCTACCAAACAGTGATAGCAATCTGGCAGAACTATGAAGCATTGTACAAACATTTCAAATCTAAATGTTCTTCATGGAGTAATGCTGCATAATTCTCTGGTTTGTGTATAAAGACTCAGTCGCCAGATTTTTTTATCTGATTTGGCATTGATAGTTGATGTTATCTGTACGAGCTGAAAGAACTTTCAGAAAGTATGCAACATCGCGATATGAACATCGTTAAAGCCGATAGATGCATAAAGCGTTTAGTATCTTATTTTTACAGTGAAAATTATTACAACTTTTTCGAATACAGCTTTTCTCTGGCAGAAACCCCTGTAGGTCTATACGACTGATAATTGTACAATAAATTGTTATAATAGTTAAGCCTAGATAAGAGCTGCACTTCTTGCATAACGACGTAATTATTACGTGTTACTGTATTACAACACAATATAAATTATTAACCTGATATTATTATATTAAATAATCAATGCATCAAATCAGTTAAATCAATTACAGTACATATATTAACTATCAATAGCTTGACGTTAAAAAAAAATGACGTTGTTTACCTTTGTTTACAGGTTCTTGGTGAGACTTTTGGTGAACATACATTCCTCATGAATGGGCTCATACAAGGAGTTAAGGTAAGCAGTAGCAGGGGGCAAATATTTTCTTCAGTTCTCTCCTTTTTTTATTTCAAAACATAAAAATATCTTGCAAAAATATTCATTTTAAATGTTTTAACTACTCGACATTGACTAATGAGAAATTTTTTTCTTCGATTGCCGGTTTTGCAAAAATCTAGTTTTCATGCTGCTTAACTTTGTCGAACAGTTTCTAATGGAATCTATTAGTAAGCAATATTTCTCTATTTAGTCCTTAGTTTTAGTGTGCATTACCTTTTCATTTGCTGTCACACTTTTGTATTTTACATCATTTTAGTATATAATCAGGCATGCAAAGATCTAGCTTTCGCAGAGCAAGGCTGTCTGATTATTTTTGCAAACCAATAAACAATCGGAGGAAATGAATCAAAAATGAAACTTAATTTGATGCATCTTGACATGAATTCCAAATATAAATTGGAGAGGCCTGAATACCTTCAGTACCTGAATTCAGGGTTGACACCAATTGGTTGCTCCAACTTCCTTTAATTCTTGAATTTTCAATTGACAGCTTTCGATTCATGCATGCTTAATTTTTGTTGCTTTTTATTTTAAATTTAAATTAGGATATACTTCACTATTAATCACAATCTGATGTAAATTATATGGGTCTACCAACTAAACAAACAGTAATTGCTTACTGGATTTCCCTGATTTTATAAAAAACATTTTAATATTTACACCTGTACTTTTATATTAGTAACAATTTTTTCATACACAGTCTAACTTGTTATAAAGGTCACCTCTATAAGCGGCCACCTGTATGTAGTGGTCACTCTTGGTATGTCTAAATAAGAGTGTTTTCTATTGAATCAGTTACCCTGCATGTAAAGATCACCTGTCTATACTGATCAATTTGTCTACGTCTTATAGGTGGCTGGTATATACAGGTTTCGCTGTAGTCAAATCAATACATACATACATACCTGGGGACATGGGGCTACGACTCCCTATTGATGATACGCAATCCCCTCGCCGGGCCTTTTTGACTGTCGGGGACATTTTGGTACCTTTTTAAGCTTTTTTCAAATATTTTTTATGAATATCCCCCTCTTCGGTGAAGTCAGTCCTCATGTCAGGAATTCCCTGGTCCCCCCTTTGTCTGAATAGATATTGACCTCCCGGAAACCAACAGGGAATGGATTTATAGATAGCAGAATGACTTACAGTATAGAATTTATCGCAACATTTTCAGATTATAGCGTGATTCTTTATAATATGCAAATTCTCTTTCTTTTGAAGGGTATTCTTTCGTTTCTCAGCGCACCATTGATTGGTGCATTGTCAGATGTATGGGGAAGGAAGTCATTTCTTTTGTTGACAGTATTTTTTACATGCATGCCAATACCTCTGTTACGATTTAATCCATGGTAAGTAAGCCTTCATAGCTATTGTTATGTTTCAGTGGCATTTATTTATTTGAAGTTGATTGGCTCACATAACAGAGCATCGGGTGTCATATCTTGATTTTCTGTAGCTTAACGATACAAATTAAATAGCTGCGATAATTAGATGCAGTATATATGACTTTTTGATGCGGAAAAAGAACTGAATAGTTTCAACTAATTAGATGCTATACAAGAACCTTTTACCTGCGGAGTTCCAACTGAATAAGGATGACTCATTAGCGGCGGTAAAAGGACTTTTCTAGTTGGTGGACAAATTATTTTTTAAATTGAAATCATAAAAAATCTGTTTTACGTTTTCATATTTCTGTAAAATGATTCAAACATTATCTAGAATGATCAAGGTTTGCAGATAAGCTCAGCTTTTTGTTTTGTCATCCGGTGTTGGTGGATAGAATGGACCAGCAGAACTGCCAATGTGAACCTACAATATTGTTGGTTGTACCCTGGGGTATCCTAGATTATGGAATCCATTGTGTATTAGAGTACAGGGTACAACAAAGTCCGGTAGCCTGGAAATGTAATTTGCTGAAGGCTAGACAAATTCAGAAGAAAAAGGCAAAATGTTGGATATAAATCAAATATCATTAGAAAAATGTGAAAAAATAATGTCAAATGACAGTTACCGTCATTACAGGTCGCCCGTTATATATATAGGGTTTAATTGTATTGTTGTCGTTTTTGTCTTGGGTTTGGGTACTAATTTTTACACTCGTTATATAGGTCAACCCCTTGATTTTAGCTTCAAAATTTGAGGCTAAAAAAATCGACTTATACACCGGAAAATCCAAAACCCGAAGGTGTCCCTCTTTTACAAGTATCGGTATCTTCGACAATCATTGAAGGGTACTGCTTCTAGATGTCTAGATGGATTTTCTTCGTTAGTTGAAACATATCATGCTGCACTGGAACATGTAAAAACACGTTATGGACAGCCTAGGCAGATTGTCAGGTCTATAGTTAAGTCCATTATTGATGTTCAACAATTATCAACCAGCTCTGATTTCAAGCAATCGAGGACTAACTTTGACTCATCCATTGATCAACATTGAGGTTGAGGTTTGTGAAAGATAAAACATTTTGTCAGACCATGTCCTTGATCACAGATCTGCAATACTGCTACAGGAACATTTACTCGGAGCCATGTATTTACAAGAGTTAGGACACTCTTCCATGTGCCGCTCTTGGCTCCCATTGGACAGATCCCATCGGTCACATGATCTATGGACGCCATTTTCGTTCCGTCAAATCCAGGCTGGCAAAACTTGAACAAAGCCTGTTAAAATAAAATCATGAATTCGAAAAAATTTTTTTTCAAAAGCAAAACCTTGTTTTCAATGGAACAAAAATGGTGATTTTTGAGCCTCAAAACTTACATGTTGCCACTCCTATAAGTAGATGATTCTGCACGTACTCCATTAACACTTGTCGTGCCGAACCCGAGTATACTCGGGATAGCTTGACCCCCGTCAGCAGGCCGAACCCGAGTATACTCGGGATAGCAACGTGGGCTTTCCACAGAGCTTAAAAACAATGAAAAAGGAAGTCTTCAAGCAGAAACCTTTGTTCAATTAAACCAATCGAATATCAGCTAAGCAGGGAATCTTCTTTCACTTGAATCCAACGTGATCTTACGATTTTAAATCAGTTTGAAAGTTCGAAAGCAAAACAAAATGGCGAAGTGTTGACACGCGATCGCCTTGGCGCTAAGAAACGCAATAAAATGAGCTATTATTACTTCGAAAACACGATAAAAACTGAAGCAATACATTTATATGGTAATCAACTATTATTATTTCTGTTTTGTATGTGGTTTTCTGGTTAATGAATTTTATTTGGAGACAGAGAAGTTTGTGTTGTGTTTTGCAATTTTTTCAGATTTTATAAAATTCGTTATAATGAAAGTTTTGTCCAAATTAATATAAATCAAGCATGTTATATATGTTTATATTCGATTCCTGATCTAATTAATTGTATTGGGTATTGGCTTAAATCATTATTGGATATAAAATGTAGTCTTGCTATTTTAAATTAATTTTTTTAGAAATGAAAATTTCGACATTCATGGCGTACGAGAGTGGGTCTACAGACATAGTTGCTCTCTTTTTCATCTTGTTTCAAGGCTAAATTGCTCTTGAGACCAAATAAATCAAAAGTTTAAATAAAGTATGATATGTTAAAACTTATTTTGTTTGATTGATGTTAAAATAATTTGAATTTAAGACTGTTTTTCATAAAACATTTGAAACATTTCCGTCATTGTGTTTTTCTTTTGAAAACTGCGCAGTCTTTGATTATAAAATTTCAAACAAAAAGTACACAACATGAAATATATGTTTCGAAATAATAATTTCCCAAAACTTTGTTACATAAAAACGAATATTTCTTGAGATAAATGAACTTGAAAGTTGATTACTTGATATTTTGATCGCATGCAAAAACAGGGCGGCCTGTGGTGAAAGGATATTGAAAAATCGTCGGCATCATAAGTGTTAACTATTGTAATCTGTTCAATGTTAGCAAATTACTTACATGTTTTCAATTGTTTTTACAATTTTGTAGGTGGTTCTTTGCATGTGTTTCTGTATCTGGTGTATTTGCATGTACATTCTCTGTTGTATTCGCATATGTTGCTGACTGTACTGAAGAAAATGATCGAAGTCAAGCTTATGGCTTAGTAAGTTATTTACCATGTTATTTGTTATTAGTTATGTTAGAATAGACACAAAGATAAGGCAAATCCTTTTCTGTTACTCAGAGTTTCACGGGTTTACTTTACATTTATCAGACGGTTTACTAAAAATTAAAACATACCACTATACTCCTATAAATTCATACATAGACGTCATCTTTGTGTCTATTCTATATTATGCTCTGTCTTAACAAACATTGAGCACTCTCACATACATGTGTTCACCTCATATTATATTATAGTATTATAAGTTATGTTATCAAGTCTAGCTTTAGCTGGTTGATAATTAACAGTTGTTATTATAATTACAGATTTCAAATTCCATTATGATCTTAACTAACAAGCCCCGAGATAATGCTAAGTATTCGAAAGAATTACAACATTACGAGCTAAAACACGTCATACGTCGAGTTATGATTTGTCAGCTATTTCTTTTGAAGCAGTGAAAATCAATAAGTCAATCCGTAGTACCCAAGCACAGCGGTCGAGTTGACGTAAGCATGACAACCAACAATTTTCAAAGGCAAATCGTAAAAAAAGAAACGACAGAGAAAGAAAAGACTTTATTAGGCAGCTTAACTTTCTATTTTATTATTACAGTGAAACCTGTATATAACAGCAAACTAAGAGAGGTAGATAAATTGACCACTATAGACAGGTGGCCTTTATATACAGGTTTGATTCAATGGACAATATTATTTTAGACATTGAAAGAGTGACCTCTATAGACAGGTGGCCGCTGTATAGAAGTGACTGTTATAACAGGTTTAACTGTACCAAGTAATGGAACTTGAAAGTATAATGATAAAATGTAAGTAAACTAAATTAATTGTACAACTGTTTCAAATCATAATATTTATTACCCTCATTTCTTTATATGTTTCGCATTTCGTTCTTGTCAGAATCAACAATTGGGGAAAAATCCAATGTTTCAATTAGGCGTCAAGAAATGGGCAATTATTGAAAATTTAAAGATAGAGTACCCCGAAATGAAATTTAAAGATTTGAAAATAATTAAATTTCCAAATTACATAAGCAAATAAAGCGAAATCCAACATTTCATTGAAAACAACATTGATTCTAACACGAACCGTAACATATATGTTAGCTTTGGTTGGTGGATAACTAATAGTTATTGATCAAAGGCAAAATGAATATGGGCAGATATTCATCGAGCCTCAGCAGGGTTCAATAAAATGGGGAATTCTGGCATTGAGAGTCTCGGGAAGGCTAGCACAAATACAGAACGGAGGGGAAAAAATAGTTGTATTCAAGTTTTTTAATCAGAAATAAAATCAATTTCTTTCCTTTCGTGGACCGAGAAGTGAAACTGTGCATTTTCTTTATGGCACTAATCGTGAAGTAAAAATATGTGAAACGTTTGCATGATGAAATCATCAGAAAAGGTTTGCACAGTGTCCGATTTCTAATTTCTAAATTATAATAATAAATAAAAAACTTAATTATAGTGAGTGTAAACTCAAACACACATATGTATATAAAAATGCTCAATGTTGGGTGAAACAGAGCATTATCGAATAAGAGACAAAAAATTAGGCAAAAGTCTTTTCCGTTACTCAGAGTTCATGTGTTTAATAGCGATCTTACTACAAAATTTGATTTTTATTCTAATTTCTAAATTAGAAATCATCTTACTAAAACATCTCTCCTTTATTGTTTGATTGTTCAAATAGCTCACACGATTTGATTTATCTATGGCATATTTGTATTTTGATCATATGACATTTAATGCAATGTCACTCATTTGCAACGTCATTACTTTTGAACAGACGTGAGAATTTTCAGACTTTTAGCGGATTTTAGACTATTTTGGGCTTTGTAAAACTCTAGTTATTGCTTTTTTTCCATTCAATTCCATTGAAATTCATCAAGCTATTGTGAATTTCAGACTATTTTTGAAATTTCAATTCTCATGTCTGTTTGAATCAACAACAAGCCATCGTTTTTAATTTTACCTATCTATATATTAAAATTATGTCATTTATGTTTAGGTTTCAGCAACATTTGCTGCAAGTCTTATTTCTAGTCCTGCATTGGGTGCCTATTTAGAGAACAAATACGGTGGGACATGTGTTGTTGTCTTGGCTTCCGCAGTAGCAGCATTGGATCTTATTTTCATATTATTTGCTGTGCCTGAGTCATTGCCAGAGAGAATGAGACCTGCTTCTTGGGGCGCTCCAATTTCATGGGAACAAGCTGATCCATTTGCTGTAAGTGATGATCATTGATGTCTCAGGCCTTTCATCAAGGCAATTCCCCCTTGGCACTGGAATCACGTGCTTTGGGCTTGCAATTTGGAATAGGCCCCTTTTCAAAACTTTTGCACAATTTTCACAATTTTCTCGACTTTTCAAAAGAAAGTTACAAATAACAAAGTATTAAATTATTGAAACACTGATAATAAAATGGAAGTCAAAATAAGCTTATAGTGCTTCTAGGAGAAGCATAATATCTGGGGAGCATGCCCCCAGACCCCACTCCACTCAGGACTTCAAAATCAGGCCCGAAGCCTAACAAATGCCATGATAGTGCTTTAGGCCCATAAAACCTAGAAATGACCCTGCCTTTCATAACGATAACAAAAGGCAGTAAATTTCTACCAAAATGATGTTACATTCTCAATTGTATATACATAAGACTTCATGAGAACTTTCCTCCATTTGGCTGATTTCCTCTTTTTCTATTAGCCCCACAACAACAAAAACTTTGCTCTAGCTAAGGCGAGAGCCTCTATCCCAAGTTCTGCTACATTAAACTGAGAGTCGCGGCACACTGACTAAAGAAACTTCTTACTAAAAGACATTGTTGTCATTGTGAAGGTTGAGCTGTAAGCATATTACTGTCTGTGACTCTGTGCCTGGTTTATTTCTTGGATTTATCCATGGCAAGAGTTGTCAGAAAATAAATGCACAATATTTTCAACGCATTACTTTTATTTTTTACAGTCATTGCGGAAGGTCAGTCAAGATCCTACAGTACTGTTACTATGCATCACAGTCTTTTTATCATACCTACCAGAAGCTGGACAGTATTCATGTATATTTTTATACTTACGACAGGTAAGATTGACACTCTAGAACATTGATTTAATCATATTTGATTCTCACTACTCATTTGATTTGAACGTTTGGTTTTGAATCTGTTTGCATAAACCATTGCTTCTTGTAGTATCTGACACAAGTAGGAATTCTTGAATCCTAAATTCCGGAAGGTTAAAGCAAATTTAGAAGAACATTTTGATTCGTTATGATTGATTGGTCAAACTTCAATAAAAAATTCGATAGAAAAGTTGAAATGCCTCTAGGATTACAGAAGGCTGAACCTTTTGACAGACCCTTGTTTTTTTATCTTTATTTAAGATAAATAGTTGAAACTGTCATCTCTCATTTTGCTTTAAAATTGTACCAAACGGGATCATAGGGGAGGTCTGAAGAACGTAAAATCGCAACAATGGAGCTAAACACCGAAAACTGGGTGCAATTACCGCTATCAGAAAGATGCTACAGCTCACCTATGACTGGAAAATATGGGCATATGACATAACTGATCCACTGTGTGACTTTTTTTCATCCGTGTAAAGTCTACTGAATGTGATAAACTTGACTTTTGCGATTCAGGTGTTTAAGAAGACACTAAGCCTTTGATTGTTGAATAATGAATCGTAAAATTCCATTAACTAGGGCACCCCAAGGTACAACGATATTGTAGGTTCAAAATGCAAGTTCTGCTGGTTCATTCTATCCAATTGAAAATCAAAGGATAAACATCACATAATCCGCAAAACAGACTACTTAAAAATCCGCGAAACGTTTACATCAGTATGGTGTCTACATTTCCAAACCTCCTAAAGTGTTACTATTTCCCTAAACAATTTTGAAAACAATAAAATTTAGAATACCAGAAAGAAAAACACTTTATCTGACGCTGTGAATCGTCCATGAACTCGTCAGTCATGAATTCAGATAATTTGTACATGGGTAATGTGTTGAATTTCGGTATGAAAATTCAAATATCTCAACATTTGAGAAGATTTGGAAATTGTTTGCAACGAAAGATCGAAAAACAGTGTTACAGTAAAACCTGTATATAACAGCCGCCTATAGGAGGTAGACAAACTGACCACTATAGACAGGTGACCTTTATATGCAGGGTTGATTCAATAGAAAATATTTATTGAGACATACCAAGAGTGTCCACTACAGACAGGTGGCCGTTTTATAGAGGTAACCGTTTTAACAGGTTTGACTATACTATTTTTCATTTTCAAACCTTAAAGTGGGAATAAACCCCCAGACTATCTTTACATATGTAGTAGAAACCGTCGTGAAAAAAACAATGGCGTAATTTTTTTTTCGATCTGGAAATTATTTCTTGGTGAGAAATGCCTTCAAAATAGTATTTTGACCCAAATGTCGCTGAGAAAAAAAAGGGATTGGATCTAGCTTGTCTAACAGACTCAAGAGCGGGCTGATCACGCGACGTTATCTTTGAGGTGACCTAGATCCGAGAAGTCACGCAAAAAAATTTCTGACAAGGCTGAGCCATGAACAAACATATAAACTCGCGAATTACGTAAAAAAGATGCAATTTGTGATTTCAGGAGCAGAGGTGAATAAAATCTATTGAAAAACTCAGTCAAATAATTTCTCGTAGCGTCATTAAGCGCGATGAATCTGATATAGATTGCGGATTAACACAAATGTCAGGCGGTGCGAGTGTTCCTTTGTGACTAGTCTAGTGACACATATTAGTTACGTATTCTGTGTGACCGCAGTAATTCTCAAATCCTAATTAGTAGACACGTGCCCTTCGAAATAGCTTTATCCTACGCTATATAAGTTATAACTATTTTTAACTCTATCTGCAAGTTGTTGTTGAGTAAATATTAGATATCCTTTTTATGATCTAAATGTGAATGTAAACTGACTCGATTTGCACAGGCATGCACAGCCGACTTTTCTTCGAGATAGTTGGTACTGCAAAGTATTAATTGTACTTTTTCAGATTTATTTAAGTACTACTAAATTATTAAATAGACGTTTTTCAATTATCATTTCAAAGTTTAAGTTTGAAATTGATGTTTGTCTAGTAATTCTTAAACCATGTAATTGTATAGTTTATACAACTGTATATGGATATATTATACTCAATAGTCTAACAAAGTGTTCACCATTCATTCACCAAGCATTCAATTATTATAAAACCATTGAAAATACACTGTAAAATTCTATAAAATATCGGAAAATAGTACAAACCCGAAGAGGGCTCGGACGTTCTTATTCAAATTTACAGCCGTATACTAGAACTACAGTACTGCAGATTCTATCATTTTTCGGTGTTGCTGTATATCTATATTTGTTATCCTCTCTATCAACGTTATCTGATTAACAAAATTAGTATTTTGCAATGCGAAGTCTCGTTCCTGATTATACATACGCCACCAAAATTTCTTACCAGTCTAGTATTCATTCCTTTGGCTAGAAAGTAGAACATGTTAGCATCATGTCACAATCTGTAGTTTATAGGATGCGGTAATTCAGTGCAGAAGTTACTTTGCACGAAATACCTTTCTACAGAGACGATAAATCAGATGGACAGATTTCGACAGATTTCGTTTCTGTGAGAAGAGGACTACAAAACCAACGGTTATGGTGTTTATAAGAATAGCGTTTCCCACCATACATTATGATTTTTACCCTCAAAAGAATACTCCATTTTCAGTTCAGACATATGCTTACAACAATAAATTCTACTTAGCTGGCTAGTGTGGTCACCAGAGAATCTTTTGATATGTGTTAAATATGTGTGAGAATGATATGTCAAAATATAATCTGTATATTGCGCGCTACAAATGAAACATTTTCTGATTTTTATTTTCTTCAATTTCGTGAACTTTAAATCATTAAATCATCTGGAATTTTGCTGCTCTTGAAAATATATGTTCTTCCTTACCTCAGTTTTGTGGTAGAGAAAAATAGATTGCCGTTACAGAGCTACACCATCTCAAACGTAACATTGCGTGATTAATCTGATCTAAAGTCTATTAGAAAAACCGCACGACTTGTGACTTTGTCGTGATAAAGCTAGATCCAATCCCTTTTGTTTGCTCAGCGACATTTGGGTCAAAGCACCACTTTGAAGGCATTTTTCACCAAGAAATCATTTCCAGATCAAAAAAAAATTATGCCATTGTTTTTTCACGTCGGGCTCTACTACATATGTAAAGATAGTCTATGTAAAGAATAGATTTTATTCCCATTTTAATTTCACATTCTTTACTTTCTCATTTTTCAATCAATTGAAGTCTTTATATCTATTTGTTTTTGTTTGCTGATGTTCAAAGTCAACTCGTTTACTGATGTGAGTCACATATATGTATATGACTTTATTTTTCACTGTTGTTTCATTTTTAAATTTCAAGACAATCCATTTTTCACAAGAAGATGTTGGGATGTATATTGCTGTCATAGGGCTATTATCAGTCGTTGTGCAGGTGGGTAATTTGTTCATATTTAACTGAAAAAGACATGTACAAGCAGGGTCCAACACAAGTGGGGTCTTGGCATCCTGCATCCCAGAATACCGTAGTCTGTTTGCCAAGCAGATTCTTTTCTGATTTATAATCGAAACCTCAACTAAAAATTGAGGAGAATTTTGAAAATGTTTTTAGAAAAAGGGTAGCTTTAATTTTCATAACCTAGCTCCACAATGCCCACTATTCCGCTGTTCTACATCTGGGCCTTGTAAAATTTCAGCGAATGAAATGATGCCCTAGCAACGTTGTGTCATTTATTTTATTAACAGATTACAAAATACCATTTAAAACACACAGATGTAATTTACATGTGAAACGATGTACCCGCCGATGTGCAAGTCATTTTGAACGCCTTTTCAATTCACAAAGACGTCACAAATATTTTCTGGAGCTAGAAAATAGACCAATCACAATAGACCAATCACCACCTAAGGTCGCACATGCTAAGTTGTGATTGGTCATTCTGATTTTTTTTTGAATGAGCTCATCACTGGATTCATTAAAAAGTTACATGTCCCCTATACGAAACAGCCCCAAAGGCCCAGTATTCTGCTGCTTTACATCCTTACCGAAACAGCCATTGGTAAAATGGAGTACAGAGGCATGTGGCACAGGTCTATGATTTTCATTATTGTTTATTGTGTATTCTTCTAGACTGTTGTCCTTTCATTTCTTATTAAAACGCTTGGTCTAAAGAATAGTATCATACTTGCATTGACGTTTCAAATGATTCAATTGTTATGGTATGGGTTTGGAACAAGCGCATGGTAAGTAATATCTTAGCCTGCGTGCAGACATATTTCTTCTTTGTATAGTCAGTCTGGGCATTAGCGCGGAATTTAGTGTACTGATTGTTCTTTCCACTATCACTTGTTTGGTAGTATGTTGTAATTGGCTAATACAATATATGAACAATTGGCAAATATTTTAAAATAATGGAAATGAGTTATGACAGGAAACCAACCACACCTTGTAAATATTTATTTAATTTGAATTCAGTACAAACATTTAGCACACAATACTAGGCGTATAGTAATATTTAGTCTTCACTTTCCCAATATCATACGTTTTATTGTTAGTTTGTTACTAATGTACACATTTGGACAACAAGCCAGGTTTGGACTTTTTAAATGAGAAAATTAAATACAACAATATATATAGTGGATAATTATTAATAGAAGCAAGACAATTACGAGGATATTAGGCAACGTGGGATATTAAAAGGAGGGGATATTAAAATGCCTATGGAATGAGAAAAATGGATGTTTGAATTTTTGACTCATGGTTACGTAAGTGACCTTGCAAGAAACACCATTTTATTGTTAAAAATACAATGGGCATGCTGTGTGATTATTCCAAATTTTTAGCCAAATTTTTTTGACAAAAATTTTTTTCCATTGCCCACCATGATGGCCGACTCGCAGCTTAGCGAGATTACAATTGCATTTTTAAATGAAATGTTTTCTAATACTCCTGGATTAGTTTACATCGTGATTATCTCTTCATTGATAGAATACATGATTGTTTTCTTCTTCTCGTCATTTGAAATGGTTAATGAAAGATTTTAATCGTTCTGTAACATCACTATTTGAGGTGAAACTTCGAAGATAATTATTGTTGTGTTTTGACCATGAGAACTTTTGAACCGACAATTCATCATTTGGTTGGGGGCTTAGACAAGACAGTATTATATATTTATTGTTTGTATTGTTTTCTGAAGTTATTTCTTACATCAAACTGCTAAGCCAGTCGTCATGGTTTTATTTGGTTTATTAAAATGTTTTAATTCTGCTGCGACATCACCTTAAGAAGAAACAATTTTGCACGTCATTTACAACTCACACCTGTATTATAAGTAGTGAAAATCACTTCGATTGTTATATCTTGGTATGGTCTAGTGGTGAAGCGTTTGCTTAAGGTGTGTGGGGTCTTGGGTTCAATCCCATCGGTCTGCCTAACATTTTTTTTCTTTTTTCTTTGATTTATTATTTGGATATATTTTTCTTTATATTATTATATTATTTGGATATTGTTATAATTTATTTTATTTGATTGAAGTGGAATTTTTTATTTGATCTGATTTTTATATCATTCGATTGGATTGATTTACTTTTTTGAATTTGATTTGATTTGATTTTTCTTTGCATGTTGATTTGATATTCTATTGAATTTGATTTCAATTGGTTTATTTTGATTATTATATTATTCACCATGAGTCCGAGCGTAGCGGAGCTATTTTTGTATATAATCAGGGTCCGATAAAAGGTTTTATCTTCCGAAATCCTAAGTTTATACTAAATTTTTCTTCTGAATTATGCTCCACAGTGTACAAAAGAAACAATAAATATCCTCATTAAACCAATATCCAATTTTGATGGATACATCAACTGGAACAGAAACTTTCAACTTTTTATACATTTACCATCGTCAAAATAGAAATACATACGGAATTACCATGTTGCTGTTTATTTACAATTAGTAGTAGTAGTACAGTGTAACCCGCTTATGTGCAATTCGGATAAATGAAATTCCCGCTTATCTGCAACCTGACTTTGAAACCCGTTAAACAATTTTCTGGTCAAGTCCTTGGTAAACAATTTCAGATAACTGCAAATTCGGATAGATGCAATGAAAACCGTGGCAATTTTGACTTGCACTTAAGCGGGTTACACTGTAGTATAGACAGTCACATTATAGGAATGTGCCTTTCCCCCTTACGCCTCACATATTTGCTACACAAAGAACGCCACAAATCACGGTCAGACATAGCTGACAAAGAAACTTGTAAATATGACAATTCACGATACAAAACATGAATAGATGCTACTTTCCCATAGACTCTTTGAAACGTCTCCTTGCGTTGCCAGTGAAGGATGTCATGCAGTGGTCGAGGGGCATACATCTTTGATCCATATTTTAAAATTCCAAAGTCTTAAAATTGAGAACGCCAACAACAGTAAAATGACAGTTAAAATTCAATTTACATCACAAACAAAATGTTGTAGCTTTGAAACCAGAAAAGTATTTTTCGAAGCCAAAATTTCTATGGAAATCCTCCTACATTTATATTTACAAATTACAATGGCAGTATTTGTTTTTGAATATTTTAATTGAAAATTAATATTTTGATATCTTAAACATGATATATGTTGCACTAATTGATAGGATATGACTTGATATACATTGTTTCCACAATTCAGGTAAAATTAACTACAAAAGGCAACATTCCTTTAAATTAAACAACCCTCTTTGTCCACCATATTTATTTGAGATCTATTATGCAGATCCATCTATTAACAAGAGTTGGGACACTCTTTCAAATTCACATGGTATTATGGACGCCATTTTTGTTCCGTCAAACCCATGCTCACAAAATTTAAGATCTATGATGTGCCTGTGTACTACCTAATATGTGACATGCCTCAGTTGCTTAATCTATTTTCTGGTTAACCGCCCCTGCGAAAAACAGTTCAGGAATCCATGAACAGTTCATGAAAGTTAGCACCATTTAACATCCATGAACTGTACATGGACTCCTGAACTGTTTTTTGCAGGGGCACACTTTGAACATTTCGTTAATTAGAAAATTTGTAAATATCATTTGTGACAATATTCAGAAGATCAACATCTTTTGATTTTTTCAATGCCGTTGAATGCCTGAACTTATACTTACCTTTTATTATTTATTTTCAAGGGTCATGTGGGCTGCTGGATCGTTAGCGGCAATGTCAAGTTTAACATATCCGGCAATTAGTGCGTTGATATCATACAATGCAGAACCAGACCAGCAAGGTAATATTACCCGCAATTCGTGTGCCCTCTTGAATGTCAATCAAATACATCATACTACAGCCAAACCCGTTATAGCGGTCACCTCTATACAGTGGCCACCTGTCTATAGTGGTCACTGTTGCAATATCTAAGATAATTGTTTCTATTGAAATAGCCCTGTATATAAAAGCCACTTGCATATAATGGTCAATTTATCTACCTCTCATAGCTGGCTGTTATATACATGTTTCACCATGTACGCAAGCAGTAGGACTTACTTATGCTAAACGGTTTTTATATAATTCTTGCATATAATTTATTATCTATGATGACAGACATTTCATATTTTTGTTTGCAAGATACACATAAATCATAAAATATTGATGTCCTTCTATCAGCCTCCATATAACGTTTTTAATAATCTATTTTAATCTTTTTGCTAACTGTATTGCTACTCATTTATCAATTATCACAGATCAAAATTAAATTAGCCAGAGGTAGTTTTAAACTGACGCTTACTGAATATCAGTTTTGGATACCTACTAGCTGTTTCCATATACAGTGAAACCTGTATATAAAAGCCAGCTACAAGAGGTAGATAAATTGACCATTATAGACAGGTGGCCACTTTATAGAGGTGACCGTTAGAACATGTTTGACTGTATATCAACAGCAGAAGTATTATGTTATTTTAAATTATGGTTAAACTATAATTAAAATCATTACTGAAGGTGAACAGTGGCATTGGTACTTGCACTATGAATTTTGAAAATCTGAAAACCTACTGAAAATGTCCACAATAGGCTACTGAATTAAACTGCTCTGCCAATTAAGACATGATAATTTTCAGACTTTTGGCGGATTTCAGACTATTTTGGGCCACATATGCCGATCCTATTATGTTCTAATAAAAAATTATATCGACTTCAGAATGGAATCTGAAACGTTATAAGAACATGTTCAATAATTGGATCGCGTTCAGACATTCCAAACGTCTTCTGACCCGAACAACTCAATTAGGTGTGAATTTATGCATAAAATTTGTTGAATGGCATCTGAAACTAAATTTATTCAGTCAATTTGAAGACGTTCTCCATAGGAATAGGATCTGCATATATATAGAACAGCGTATGAACCAGGCCTTGAGGTATCTTCATTGTTCTATCATACGTCAGGGGTGAATCCTGCCATAGTCCTTTCAATTGAGTATGACTGTGTCACGTAGTACTTACTATTATCATCTTTAGTGTATTTGTATTCATTGTTATATAATTATATACATGTCTTGAAGAAAGTTATAAATAACACTGTTAAATATTCCTTTTTTAATAGAAGAATTAACGTATGGAACAATTTACCATAGGACGTAGTAACTTCACTACCGATGTCATTTTATCATTTAAATAACGTCTTGGACAGTTAGACTTGTCACCATATTGTAAATGATTCTCCATGCCTCACATATAGATATGCTTAAAGGGGCAAAATTGACCGGCGACCGCTGCGAGCACA
This sequence comes from Haliclystus octoradiatus, assembly GCA_916610825.1. Lineage (NCBI taxonomy): Eukaryota > Metazoa > Cnidaria > Staurozoa > Stauromedusae > Haliclystidae > Haliclystus > Haliclystus octoradiatus. The sequence goes on from OU744447.1 coordinate 4,442,928, forward strand.
AGTTGAATTTATGCTGAGCGTAATTCAACCGTCTCGCTTTGAAACAATTGTTATACGCAGGCCTAACTTGTAATAAAATTCATGTCAACAATGAACATGGTGTTATAACAATAAGCGTGCACGTGATCCTAAGTGCGTAGCGCCTGCCGGTCATTTTTGCTCCTTTAATGCTTTCCTGTGTTTGCCTGCCCAAAAATTGTATTTAATTGATATTTGATTCAACTTCTTTTGGCGAATAAATCAAATCAATAAGTATTCAAACTTTCTAACTAAGTCTGCATCATTTTTTTTTAGGAGTTGTCCAAGGAATTGTGACTGGTATCCGCGGTCTCTGTAATGGAATCGGTCCCGCTTTATTTGGTTTCATATTCTATTTATTCCATGTTGATTTAATGGATAAACCAACGTTAGCGCCTGATGCTGTTAATTCTACTGCAGCTGTTCCAGTTGAAACAAAACCAATTGTAAGTCAACATCAATGTTTGCTTTAATCAGAATAATAGGAGTAATTGAAACGGTATTGCCCTGCGGAAGGCGCCCGTACCACTCTTCTGTATCTAGAGAAGTGGCTCTTTTTGCTAAAAGCAATGATTGTAAATGCTCTTTACTGATCTCTGCCGCGACACTGTAGATCAATTTCAACAGATTTCATGGCAGATGGACCTTGATTGTCAATGTGCAACGATGCGCTGCAGCCAGGGTCCGACAAATTGTTTTACTTTCCACTTAAATTTTTAGATAAACATTTGAGGAGGTCTACAGATATGAAAACGTAAAATCAAAACTTTATTTTAGCTTTATATCCAGCATTTTGCCATTTCCTTCTGAATTTTGCTAGCCTTCTGCAAAATAGATTTCCAAGTTCCCGGACTTTGTCGGACCCTGGCTGCAGCTACTCACAATGCAATTCCCTCTTGATCATTCCATCCGCCATTAGAAGATGGTACTCATTTGACTTCTTAGATAAAGTCAAGGCTGAGTTGACCTTCAGAAGATTTGAACCACAGTCGATCAGATATGAATGATCAGATCTGAAGCTCGGTTGCCCTGCCATCTGAGCTAATCCTTCATATATTGTGCATGCCAATCACCCATATTGTGCTTGCTAATAAGCTAATGTAGATCTTTGTACAAAGAGCAAAGCTCAGATATTGGAATACAGTGTAACCTCATTAATATCACTGTCCTGGTGCAGCCAAAAATTGTGATCATAAGCGACCTGTGATATTAACAGGAGTGAAATAGTTGATTTTGTAGAACTGGTTCTGAAAGTGATATTAAACGAGTTGTGCTATTAACATTAGTAATACTTACATGGTTATCCTGTAATGTAATCACACTTTATATTATTCTAAAGATCTGATAGAAACATTGTATAGCATTAATAGTACAGTGAAACCTGTATATAACAGCCAGCTATAACAGGTAGATAAATTGACCACTATAGACAGGTGGCCTTTATATACAGGTTTGATTCAATAGAAAGTACTATTTTAGACATTGCAAAAGTGACCACTATAGACAGATGGGCGCTTTATAGAGTCTACCGTTATAAGAGGTTTTTCACTGTATTTATAATAATAATATTAATAATGATGAAGTCAAAGACTACACATAATAATAATATTAAAAGTCAGAGAATCAGACAGTCATGTTTGCTACTTGACGTTTCACGCCGAGGCGATCACCAGGCAATCTATTTAATTATAAAAAACACTATACCTTCTAGATACATACAAAATTGGGTGCTATTGTTATTAAGGCTATTGTTAATTTTATGGATATAGGTTATTCTATTATTCTTTATTCCGGCGATGCTGTGATAATATATCATGTTTTAAATTTTGACAGGTAATTTGTTTTCATGTCTACATTTTTACAAAACAAAAATGAAAACAAATTTTTTATGAAAACAAATTTTATCCCCACTTTTGTCGGACCCTGCTCCTGAGGCACAAATGCTTGTTTATTGAGAGACATAAACAAGATGAAACATTTCTAATCGACATATTTTGTTTTGTTTTGTAGTCAACGATTGTTGCAGGGCCACCATTTGTGTTTGGTGCTGGTTTAGTTCTGTTATCGTTATTATTAGCGTTATTTATTCCTGAATCACTTGCGTCGTTGGGAAAGAACAATAGAATGAGATCAGAAAGATCTAGAACATTATCAACGAGTGATTTTGAGGAAAGTGGCAATGAGTCACAATATAACATTAACAAGAACAATACTGAACATTTTCCATTATTAAAGGAAGAATATACATTCAAACCAGAATAGATTTTATAATTTAACAGATTTTTGATTTAAATCATTTTAATAGAGAAATTCCTATGTTATTAATTGCGTTATGGTGATTAATACAAGCTCAATGCCTTCTCTCATGCAATATTTGTATGCTAAACTATACCTTTTAGGTATCTGGTATTGTATATCGTTATTGTTAGGCTTACTCATACCTTATTTCAATGCAATGCGGATGATACCATAATTTATTATGGTTGGATCTCAACGCAGGTTCTCTTTTGAAACGGGGCACGTTTTTATTTAAAAGAAAAATAATAATTAGATTTAATATAGATTATAATTTTATTGTTAAAGAGTAGTTTAGTATTATAATAAAGTAATTAGCAAACTTTAGTGCTTTTTACTGGTAATATTCTTTTTTTGTTGTAAATAAATTTCAAAATCAATTAGTATTAAATATATTTTAAATGAGATTATTATTAATAGTATTAATTTCAATCAGATTTATTGTCGAATGTAAAAGTCATGTGACATTCATTTATCACAAGTCATGATTTCATTGCAGGCAAGTTGTCACTGAGTGAACGACTTATTAACTTGTTTTTAGTAGTACATTGAACCCTGCATATAACAGCCAGCTATACGAGACGTAGATAAACTGACTGCTGCATGCAACTGACCGTTATACACAGGGTTCTCCTGCAAAAAAGTGAAAGTGTTCATGAACAATTTTCATAAACCGTTCATGAATGTAAAATGGCCCTAAATTTTCATAAACTGCTCATGAACCGTCCATGAAAGTTCGTGAACAGCTTATGAAGGTTTTCATGAAAATTGGGGCCATTCTATGTTCAATGCTTCATTGGAATATACCAATTTAGACATACCAAGAGTGACCACTATATACAGGTGACCGTTTTAACAGGTTTGACTGTAAACGTTTATTTGAATTAAACGTACAGTGTGTGGATGTGTAGAACAACCATATAATTTAGATCACTATTGACAGGTAGTCTTTATATACAGGTTGATATTGATCTAGTTTGGGACATTTCTTAAGTGACCACTATAAACAGGTGACTGCTTTATAGAGGTGACCGTCCTAACAGATTTGATTGTATCATTTATTTCATGCATTTTCAAATAGTGTACACTGAAAAATATGTTTTGCCTCCTGCTTGTTTATTTTTGCCGAGTGTCTGTGTTTCAATGGCAACATATCTAATGGTATCAAACATAGCATAAATTAATGTGATGTTGATGGCTTGATGCACATGAGTGGTAGCACCAGGATTTCCCTGTCAAGGGGGCCAACTCTCCCTACCAGGGAGCGAAATATTTACAGAAATGCTTGACAAACTATCAAAAATTTTCCTGGAAACCAAAGCGTTCTTCCCCGACTAAGGGGAATGTATCTCTACATTTACAAAATATTTGTTTAAAGTTCAAAACATTCATTTAACTATTTACTCACGCCATAATTTTGTTGCTCGCCTCATAAGAAGTTCTGCAAATATTTTTATGTCTAAGCTATTATATTAAATTTTATGCTCCGATTTAGACAATAATGTACTTGTGTAACAAAATTTATTGTCTGATTCAGAGCATAACTTTTTGTACTTGACTTTTTAGACAATAAAAATGAAATTGACTTTAGTCCTCTATGGCGCCTCATACAAACAAAACTAATCGCACAAAAATTTTTAAAATCGCTGCATATTTTGCGCCTAAATAATTTTTAGAGACTTGAGTCGATTTACGTCAATAATTGTTGACCAATCAGAGGAAGGTCCATATTTTCATCAAATCATATGAATTTTGGAGAAATAAAAAGTCATTTGGCCACTTTGTCAACATCAGTAGAGAACAATAGAACTCAACAAAATCCTACCAATTTCGCGAAAATTTTAAACGTATTCAAAATCCAAAAAAAAGTGAAATTCAACATCAGCCAACAAAATCCTGAAAGGTGAAGGTGGCCAAATAACTTTTTATTTCGCCAACATTCATCAGATTTTGTTGAATTCATGAATTTTGGCGAAATAAAAGTCATTGGCCGGGGCTTTATCAATAACATTTGAAATTCAAAGTTAACTGGCATAATTACTCTTCATTTGATTAATAACCCTATTTTAATGACCATCACCTGTCAATTTAGGTCACATTTTGTTTTTTGTCTCATTTCAATAAAATTGAAACGAGGCAGGAACTTGTTTGGCGTTGTTTGGACTTTACCCCTGTCCTTCTTTCAAATCTTTAGTAGGATAGTTACTGGAATACTGAGCGAACTTACATTTCGAATATTTTAACTAATCATGGCTCTAAATACTGGGTAAGTTTGTATTTAATTCTTGTAATTAATGCTATTTGCATGTAATATGAAGTTTAGAAGGGGTATTATTTGCTGAAAGCTTCGCTCAAGTAACTTATCAGTAAATTAATATCAGTAGAAATTATTTTTACAAGAAAACGGAATGCTCCGCTCAGCGCTGTCAAAATCGAACTCAATTACTAGGATTATTGTATGTTTTGTAGGTTTTATGATCTTTTAAATCAATCAAGATAATTTAATAAAGTTGAATAAAATATCTACCAAGTATCATTACTAAAATTATCGCGATGATACCATCAGCCGTATTATGCAACCTTGGCGGAGTCAAATTTGAATCGCAAGATCATTAATGATTTCCTAAAGCAGATCACGAAAGATAATTTCAGATCCACCAACATTTTTTTCATAATAAGATCATTCGAAACATGTAAACATAAATTTATAGCCTATAGCCTTGCCTGACCAGCCTGACCTGACCTATCTAATCACTATCAGTAGGCCTATAGGCCTAGTCCAAAATTCAAACTTTCCAAATTCGCAAATATTATTTTGGGCATACACTCATTTTACACACTTGACACTTTAAAACAGCTTGGCTCATATAATTACATTTGAGATGAGCACCATTTAGGGAATCCGACTAACCGTATTTACGTGCATTAAAGAATGTAGGCATCTCGTTTTCTTCTATATCTCTAGAAAGCTATGTTTGTGTCAAATTTACTCAGACGATCACGTCACCCCGCTTTTAAAGGAGCATAAATGACCAGCAGGCGCTGCGCACTTAGAATCATGTGCATATTTATTGTTATAACACAATGTTCATTGTTGACATGAATTTTATTACAAATTAGGCCTGCGTATAGCAATAGGCAGGTCCACTAAAAATTTCATAGTTGATTTTATTCTTGTTTCGGGTATATCATACCCGCCGAATTCCATAAAACTGATAAAAATTCCAAAAACCCTTCATTTTTGAGTTTTAAATCCAAAAATATCGAAGAAAGTCAAAACGATTTGTGATTGGCTTGCTATATTATGACGTCATTTCCCGGACAGAACAAATTCACACTCCATTAAACAATGGAGACGTTAGCATTTTTGTGATTATTGGTATCGTTGACCGTCAAATTTGAATGTAATCATTTCCATTAGCACTGCTGTTCCTGTTCAAAATATTGAAGACTGACTTCAAAAAACTTATTATGGTGACCTGAAATATTCATCAATGGAAATCGCTCTGAAATATTTATATCAATTTACTTTGTTTTGTCTACGTTCGAGCATGGTTCGAGTGTCGAAGCGAGAAGGAACAAGGATGGTAGCCTAGCTTAGCAAATTATTTGAATTTCAAATAACACACATGAAGTTTCAAACAAGTTGGATAATAAGTTAAAGAAGTTGTATGATCTACCATTTATTAGAAAATTATCCACGTTATATTTTGCGAATCATATAGCCTAATATTATAGGATCAAATTTATTGTAGGCCTAGCTATGATTCTACCATGATTCTACAAAAACAACATTCACTGTCTTCGCTGATGAATGGGATAACATAGATATATAGCTAAATCATAGCTACTATATCAATATCGTCCAGTGCCTTCACACAAACTGCATGATTAATCATTGATCCAAGTAAATATTTGTTAATCAATGCAAAATGAATCATAAATTGCTTTTCGGTTTTCAGAAAATTATACGCCTCGACGTAAATTGTCGTAGCATGCATGATCGACGTTTAAAATATTTTATTTAAACGGCAACTTTATTGAATTTGAATTCTGATTTACTAGAATAAATCCAAATCTAGAATTGGTAAAGCGTTAATAGGTCCATTTAAAGTGTTTTTTAATCCAAATAAAAGTACAATGAATGCGATTTCACCGTCTTATATCTGGTGATAATAACACAAGCAATAGTTGATGATGCATGACAGACGAAATAAAAGAACGAAGATTTGATAAATAAAAATAACACTATTTTGATGCTCGAGTGGTGATCTAAGCCGTTTATATATGAGTGAGGTTTCTTCTCTAAATATCGAATGTTTATATATTTCCAAGTGAGTGCTGCCTACTTTTCGGTGATACTTTGGTAAAGACGAGTTGACCTTTTCATTCGGTTTGAAGTGTGTTCACACGTCGTGCACGTGTAGATCGGCCTGGCTGAGAACTGAAGAGAAACAATAGATTGGTGATGACGTTTTCAGCGTCAATGATGCAAAGCCTGGGCTTTTATAGGGATTTTAGAAATCGAGTAGGGAAAACTTGATTTTGTTCGTTTGCGGTCGGGAACCGCGAGAGAAAGATATAGAAAAGATTTGTTTTGTTTCGCTACAAAAAGGACAACCGAAAAAGGAAACAAAAATTTACCCTTAGTCTCGTTTAAAAATCAGCGGTTCTGATTATAGCCTACTATTCACAAAAAATTTGGATAAAAAATGACGAATTGATGGATGAACGGTTTTGGATATCAAGTCACGATAATAGTAGATTTCTCGTTTTGTCCGGATTATGACATCGCATTCCTTCACCCACCAAAACTTGCCGTTTCGTAACCATGGCTACGCAATGTCATTTGAAGTCAGATATCTAGATGGTTTGTTAATGTTTTTGAAACAAATTATCGGGGATATTAAACTTATCCTCTGATCTTCGTATGGATATGTTTAAAGTAGCCTACATGCTTAAATTTTAGTGGACCTGCCTATTGTACGTTTCAAAGTGAGACGGTTGAATTAAATCACACACCTAAGCATAAATTCAACTTGTGCTCACAGCGGTCGCCGGTCAATTTTGCCCCTTTAACCCAACCAATATCAACTTTGCAAATTATGCTCCCTCCCTGTTGATGTCAAATTATTTCAGTAAAGCCCAGCTCAATATTTCAAAATGTTTTGTTGCATAACAAACTAGAGATTTCCCTTGTGCATTATCAGTGTGCGACAAAAGATTTTACCTTACGGAATCTGACGTTTTTCCTAGATTTTCTTATGAGTTTTTCCCACAATGTATGCTAGATTCCGAAAGGTTAGAGCAGAATCAGAAAAATTTGATGTTTTATGATTTATTGGTCAATCTTCAACAGCAAAAATTCAGAAGAATTTGTTGGAATGTTCTTGGATTCCAGAGGGCTAAACCTTTTGTCAAACCATGCTCATAGGTTACTTGTGAAAGAGTTACGGTTAGCATTTGAAAAAGTGAGAATTTCAAATCTTGAAAAGCAGAAAGCAACGTTAAGTGACGTCATACTGTAAAAATTTCTATCGCGAAAGCTATCGAGCATTCATTCATAAGAATGAAATATTCGAAAATCGCGTTGGTTTATAGACAAATGCTCAGTAGATGTTGTGATTGTCACTTATTCAAGATTTGAAATTCTCACTTTTTGAAATGCTTATTTCTCAAAAATACTTACCAATTATAGAAAAAACTTTGCAAAGTTATCAAGGCACTAAATACAACAAGTTAAAGTGAAAATTTTAAGTTTTAATATTCTATATGAGTAGGCCTATACCCTATTGATTTGAACAATGATTTAATTTGCATAATATTATCTTATTGTGTAGAAAGCTTGTTGGAAAAACAGCATTTATATCTGGTGCAAGTAGAGGCATTGGTAAAGCCATTGCGATGAAGCTGGCTAAAGATGGTGCTAAGATTATAATTGCCGCAAAGACGGGAGAACCCCATCCAAAGTTACCTGGTACAATCTATACTGCTGCTGCTGAAAGTAAGTCGGCAATCCTGACTTGAACAGTCTCACACAGCATTTAGACCTGTGCCATATGCCCCTGTATTCCACTTTACCGACAGCTGTTTTGTATAGGGACATGTAACTTTTTAGCAATTTAAGTGATGCGTTCATCACAAAAAATCAGAATGACCAATCACAGCTTTAGCATGTGCGACTTTAGGTGGCAATTGATTTGTTTTCTAACTCTTGAAATTGTTTGTGACATCTTTGTGAATTGAACAGGCATTGAGAGTGATTCGCACATATGCGGGGTACATTTGCGGGGCAAATCGTTTCGTTGTATGTGTGTCTTAAGTGGTTTATTGTATTTTGTTTATAAAATAGATGACACAACGTTGCCAGCGCATCATTTCATTCGCTGAATTTGTAAAGGCCCAGATGTAAATTTAGACTACACAAAATGTGTTCACTGCTTTAGGTACTTTTACTGAAAAGATCTCTTTCAAATAAATGATTGATTTTGATGAATATTGACTGAAAAAGTTGATTGGTAAAAGTTTGAAGCCGATCGAAAAAGAAATGACGAGAATATCGATGTTTTAATACGTCTATTCTGTCACACGTTTATTTTCATTATTTCAATATTTAACATTCTCTTAAAAATAGTCTGCGATAAATTTGACGGCGACATTAAAAGATGACGTTAATCATTGTATATCATATTTAATTTATCAATGTCATTAGCCTGTATAAATCTTTTATCATGTGATCGAAATAAAATTCTATAAATTTGAATATTGACGTCACGAAAATGACCGCACGGCAGCATAGACCATCAAATAGGAAAGGATAGAGACTTTAATTAGGGGGAGGGGTAGAAATGGGGTAAATTTTTTTCCCCAATATTAAAAAGAATTAAACAAAATTTGTTTAGTGATATCTTACAAGCAAGGCTATTTCCATTGTTTACTTGGATGCTTGTTTTATTGAATAGCCGATAAAAAATTTCAGAATCCAAATTTTCGGATCATTATTAATATCATTGTCTTTGAATTAGTATATTTTTTAACACTGTGCTGCTTAAGCTATTTTTAGCTCCGTTGAATCTACCTTACCGGTTTCTTACATTTTATAATCCTTCCTTATTAAATTTCGTTTATGTAATAAATTAATTTAATACAGTGAAACCTGTATAAAACAGCCAGCTAAGAGAGATAGATAAATTGACCACTATAGACAGGTGGCCTTTATGTACATGTTTAATAATTCAATAGAGAATACTATTTTAGACTTTGCAAGGGTGACCACTATAGAACAGTGGCCGCTGTATAGAGGTGACTGTTATTACAGGTTTGACTGTAGTATATTTTTTTTATCACTTTGCTGTTTAAGCTATATTTTGCTCCGTTAAATGTACCTTAGCGGTTTCTTACATTTTATAATCCTTCCTTTTAATTTTCGTTTATGTAATAAATTAATTTAATACAGTGAAACCTGTATAAAACAGCCAGCTAAGAGAGATAGATAAATTGACCACTATAGACAGGTGGCCTTTATATACAGGTTTGATTCAATAGAAAATACTATTTTAGACATTGCAAGAGTGATCACTATAGACAGGTGGCCGCTGTATAGAGGTGACCGTTATAACAGGTTTGACTGTAGTATATTATTTTTATCACTTTGTTGTTTAAGCTATTTTTTGCTTCGTTAAATGTACCTTATCCCTAGGTTATACGCCGTACTTTCGAGAGGCGATCCATCAAAAATGGATCGGCACGCCTGAAAGTACGGCGATTAATTTTTGGGTCGACCCGAAATCGAAAGTACGGCTGATCCAGGCGTACCAAACTGAAAACAGCCGTACCGGTACGCCTAAAAAAGCAGTTGGAATATACGCCGTACTCTTGTGAGGCGTACCATTTCCCAAAAGGTCAAACTCAAAATGTTTTCGTCATTTCCAGGGAGTTTCTGTTTGAATTTCTTATTGCTTCCTGCCTGTTGCTAAGTAACCGTGGTTAGTAATCGTATCACAACAATAGCGATGGTGTAATATTACGTTGTAGATTTTGAATAAATAAATAAACTATGTTGTGATCACATTTAAAGATTATTTGCCATTTATTTATTTTATCAAAAGGAATCTATAATTGATATTGTTTTGATCACTTTAAATATGAAAAATATATTAAATATGAAGATAATATAATTTTGAACATCGTGCTTGTAAACCAAATCTAATTTAGTAGTTTTATAAATACGCGTATGTCGACAAATAATAATTTGCAGTAAAAACTTTTGAATTAAAAAAGATTTTGAATTAAAAAAGTTTTCCTATTACGGATTTTCGAAACAGAATGTCACACCTCTTCTCACAGGAAGCGGTAACCTTCAAACAAAAATCAACTGGTACGCCACTTTTGGAATGGCGTATAATCCCACTTTTGCAATTTTTTGTGTTTGGTCGACTTGGTACAGCGTACCAAAAAAGGTTGGTACGGCGCTCGAAAGTACGGCGTATAACCTAGGGGTTAGCGGTTTCTTACATTTTATAATCCTTCCTTTTAATTTTCGTTTATGTAATAAATTAATTTAATACAGTGAAACCTGTATAAAACAGCCAGCTAAGAGAGATAGATAAATTGACCACTATAGACAGGTGGCCTTTATACACAGGTTTGATTCAATAGAAAATACTATTTTAAACATTGCAAGAGTGATCACTGTAGACAAGTGGCTGCTTTATAGAGGTGATCGTTATAACAGGTTTAACTGTACTTCATTTTTATTTATATTTTCTCAGTTGAAAAAGCTGGTGGAAAATGCCTACCATATGTTGTAGATATAAGAGACGAAAAACAAGTCAATAGCGCTGTTGAAGATGCTGTGAGACAATTTGGTGGTATTGATATCCTAATCAATAATGCAAGTGCCATTAGTCTCACTGGAACTTTGGAAACCTCGATAAAAAAGTAAGTAGGCTACAATTGATTATGCGCCTTTACATTTACACCCATGCTACTTCTCTAATATGTGACGGTTCGTGTCAGAATCAACAATCGGGGCAAAATCCCATTGTTCAGTATGGCGGAAAGAAGTGGGAAGTTATTGAAACAATATCAAATAAGGCATTTTCATTTTATAACTTCATTTATGTAATTAAAACATTATATTTTTCGTGGAAGTGTTCTCTTTTCAATATATTAACAAATTGATGGTTTATTCTTGATTCAAAGTCGTTGCTAAAGACGTTTGATGAAATCGTTTATCAAAAACGTAATTATTTATATACGTAAGTTATTCAAACTTTAAAACTAACGCTAAATCATGAAAGTTAAATCATAAATTTTCAAGAAATATTTGGCGTTGTCAAGGACTTTACAAAATTTATAGGTTAACTGAACTTTGTGCTGCGTTTTTAAAGCATTGAATTCTACAGTATATTATCAAATAAAACGAAATCCGAAAATTTGTTAAATTGTCGATTCTGATATAAACTGTCACATATTACAAATAAATAAGCGTACAAGGTTGTGACTGCTTATTTTCTGTTTTTGAATTGCAATGTAACCAGCATATGTGAAGATAAGAGAAATTACAACTTTTGTGCAGCCTTTCTTTGAAACCATTTTAACAATTTTGTAATGAAGTCCTTGCTACAGAATTTGAAGTAAGGGCAAATTCGGTTAAATGCAATGTAAATCTTTTGCATATTTAGCTCTCACTTAAGTAGCCAACGCTGTATAGCCTATATTGCCTATTCATGCAATTTGTTCAATTGTTCGCATAGGCCTATTTTTTATTTATTTGATTGAAGTGGCTTGTTTTGTTCATGAACTGTGTGTGAGGTATATGTACTTTCTCCAGTGAAACAGGCTTTATTAGTCACTTCATTTATTAATAAGGCTGATCTGACACATGGTTGACACATGTTTCACAATTCATGAGATACCTTTTCTGATGCCGTAGCTCATCCGACATTGCACCTAAAGTCACCGTAGCGAATTGTAGTGATGGTGACATAATTGCATACAGTAGTAAATTAATGTACCCTATCTATAGTCTAAACTGTAATCCCTGATTAGAAAAGAAGGTAATTAAGGCGGTATCTCCATACCGAATGCCCCTGTGCCACTTCTCCCATTTCTAGAGGAGTGGCTCTTTTCACGCTTGGAGCAATGATTATAAATATTCTTTATCGATCTTAGCTGCGATACTGCAGAAGCAGATCGATTTCAGCAGATTTCGTGGCAGATGGGCCTTGATTCTCAATGCGCAACGATGCGCCGCTACTTACAATGGATGAGATTCCATCTGGACTATTCCATTTGCTATCAGAAGATGGTACCTATTTGATGTTTTAGATAAAGTCAAGACTGAGTTGACCTTTTGGAGATTTGAACCATAGTTAGGATTCGACAAAAGGTTCTGCCTTCTGGAATCATGAGGCATTTCAACATTTCCTTCCGAATGATTTTTTGAACCATAGTTAGGATTCGACAAAAGGTTCTGCCTTCTGGAATCATGAGGCATTTCAACATTTCCTTCTGAATGTTTTTTTGATGTTTGACCAATAAATCATTCAAAAATATCAGTTTTCTTCTGATTTTGCTCTTACTTTCCAGAAGATAGGTTTCCAGAATTCCTACTTTTGTCGGACCCTGGCCATAGTCGACCTTCTAGATGATTAGATCTGAAGTTTGTTTGCTCTACGATCCAATCTAATGATCCCCCATGATTAATTGAAATAAAGAGGAACTTAAAAATCTTAGAAATCAAACAACTATTTTATAGGATGCTTGCAAATAAATTATTTCAACAACAAGAATATGAAAATATAATTGTACATCAACAAAATTTATACTCAACCAAATCGCTAAGTGTTCAGTTTAAATTGTTTATACTAAACAGTTTGGTAACTTGGTGTCAATTTCATATTGTTTCAGATATGATCTAATGAATGACGTCAACACAAGAGGGACATACCTTTGGTAAGTATTGATAGAATTTTAGATAATATCAAACAGGAAATGATAATGGTGTGAACAATGTCGTATGATTGACATTAGTTGTTCTTGCTTGAATGAAAGGCGTAATTGCTCTCAAAATAGATCAAATGTACAAAAAATGGTGTCAACAATACTCACCAATCTCCTGTTTACAAAAAGCGATTGCGTCTATGCAAAACCGTTTCTCTGTTTGGTAAAGATCTATTATAAATGCTTTTAGTATCCCATAGCTTTGTTGAATCAAACAATAAATCAATTGCAAAGTTTTTTCTGGTAAACAGAAAAAGGCCTATTTTTGCTTGGGCCTAAAGTTGGTGCTTGTTGTGCTTACGCCTAAATCCGGCCCTGTGGTTCATGAACATAAAACTTTTCAACAGCTCATTCACACTACATGAACAATCCACACAAATTCACATTCATGAACTGCTATCGACATTTTTGTGTGGGTCCATAAACAGTTCATGAACAGTTCATGAACATGAAATTGCTCAAAAGTTCATGAACACTTCATGAATTTTTTTTTACAGGGCTAGGGCTTATTCGATCTTTTTATGCTTGACTTGACCTGAATTTTTCTTATTCAGTTCCAGGGCATGTCTGCCATATTTACAATTGAGTAAAAACCCACATATTCTTAATATCAGTCCACCTCTGATAATGAATAAAAAGTGGTTCAAAAATCACGTTGGTAAGTTTATCACCTGTGTGCCTTATATAAGTTTACATCACCATTTTTGATCGATGAGAGTCTGGAACTAGTTCTGACAAAGCAACAACGAAGAGTTATTATTATTTGAAACGATTAAACTGATTTTAATTGGCTGAATGAATGCAATGAATAGTCAATTGTAATTGTACTTTATTTACGAGTTTAACCAATGGTTACAAATCAACAATATTAAATAATTACATATATAATATACCAAAGAATGAATAAACGCTCATACGACCTGGCTCTTCAAGTGTCTTTGAGTTGAATGAATACATTTACTGTACTGAGATCTTTATGGAAAAATAGTATAGTCATACCTGGTATAGTGATCACCTCTATAAAGCAACCACCTATCTATAGCGGTCACTCTGGCACGCTCTAAAATTGTATATTCTATTGAATCAACCCTGTATATAAAGGCGATCTGCATGCAGTGGTCAATTTATCTACCTCTCATTGCTGGCTGTTATATACACGTTTCACTGTACATGAAACGTACTTGATGAGACAAAAGAAAAGCGCAGCATAACAACAGTCCGTAGTGTGAGACAGTTTTGTTACGCTTTTCGAGTGTCTGATCAAGTACATTGATTGTATTATTTTCCATAAAGATCAAGAGTGCCTGTGTTATATTTGATTTATAACATAAATAATAATTAATATTGCCTGATGATCGCCATGGCGTGAAATTAATAGTAACAAATATGAATGTCTGATTTTTTCGTTTATTTATTATTAAACAGCTCTGCATTTTTGGCATCGAGCACTATTGAAACAGCAAAGACAACATAAATACCTTAATATTACTAAAATAAATAATATATATATACTTATCTCTCCTAACAAAATATTTTTCTTTACAGTAATTTTGTGATTTGTTTGAACGTTCGAAACTCTCCTTTGTTTATTAGAGCCTTCGATACACTTGTTGAAGCTTGGATGGAATGTGCTATGTTTCTAACATACCCATTTCATATGGCCATTCTGCATGCGAAAATATAATTGGAATCACAATTGGAAGCTGGTTTGATCATTTCCGGAAATTTTATAATTAAATGTCAATTGCTTTATTTTTATAGCTTATACAATTGCTAAATATGGCATGTCAATGTGTACCCTTGGAATGGCTGAAGAATTCAAAGAGCAAGGTGTTGCTTGCAATGCTCTCTGGCCTTTGACAGGTAGGAGGGTATTTATGATATTATCATGTCCGACCCTGTGAAATATGTTCGACGGTTCGTGTCAGAATCTACAAACGAGGCAAAATCCAATTGTTAAGTTTGGCGGAAAGAAATGGGAAATACACACATGTATATTCTGTCATTATCACAATGGAAGCCATAATTACAAATGCATCACACTGAAGCACACATTTCCAGCATAGATTCTCATCCAATCAAATTTTGAATGCCACAGTTATATTTCTGAGGCTGTTACCTTCATAGTCATCAAAAATTGTTCAAAAATACTTTACTGAGATTTAATTATAGTTTTTTGAAGTTTAGGAGCATTTTCCCCATTTGTTTATTAATTTAGAGGAGCATTGAGCGCTCATTTTCCAATATTTTCTTGAGCTGAAATTTGGTTCACTTATGGTTTTTTTACCCATTAGAGCATTAAAATTGAGAATGCAATTCAACTTCCAAACTTAAGTTTTTTTTTTTGACCTATTGAACGATGCGCCGGATAATTTACGTCAGTATTGAGCGATACACGTGATCATAAATGCACAAGGAAGTACAGTATTTGTTGAAAACGTGTGAGATATTTCTATTTTATAAATTAAATATTCAACACTTCCTTGTGCAATATTGGTTGTATAAACACTAGGGTTGCCATATAGAACTCAAAAGGCACCAGAAGTACTCGTCGCGACGGCTTTTGATTTTCTCACGCCTCCTCGTGCCTCATTAGGTAACACTCGTGTTGAACTGTAAATATATCCCATCTGGCATATAAAGTGTCTAATATATGTATAATATTAGATATTATCTAATAGCAAAAAATAGTGCAGAGATTTGACAGAGATAAATATAATAAAAAGAGTGAAAGACTACACATTCATAATTGTTACTAATAGTAATGTGTAGTCCTTGACCCCTTTTATATATTATTTTTATAATATTTATTTAATTCCTCTAGCAATCGCCACTGCGGCAACTGAAATGCTTTTGTCTGGTGAAGGTATGATGGCTGGATGTCGTACGTCAGACATAATGTGTGATGCTGCTTATGTTATATTAACTAAAGATTCAAGATCAGCTACAGGGAATTTCTATATTGATGAAGATGTGTTAAAAGATGTTGGAATTACTGATTTTGAACAGTATGCATGTGTTCCAGGTAATACAGTTATCATTCATGCTATTATTGTACCTTTAAAACTTTACAACGTTTTTAAGTTATCGCAAATATACCCCCTCCCCCGCAATTTTAATTTATCACAAATATATACCCACCCCCGCGTTTTTAATTTATCACAAATATACCCCCTGCATTTTTAGTTTATCATAAATATAACCCCCCTGCATTTTTAATTTATCAAAAATACATACCCCCCACGTTTTTAATTTATCAAAAATATACCCCCTTGCATATTTAGTTTATCATAAATATAACCCCCCTGTAATTTTATTTTATCACAAATATACCCCCTCCCCCTATGAAACAATATGAAACGTTCATGAATTTTCACAGGGACAGACCCGATGATACTAGTATGGAAGGATAATACACTTGACATCCCTAGTGAGACAAGAGATACTTTGCGGGTGTTTTGTTACAATGTTCGAGTGTCTCATTACATATGTTGAGTATGTTATTTCCATAAAGATTGAATGCCTGTGTTATATTTGATTTATATAATCATCAATATATTTTAGTTTTCTTTCTCAACTGGATATCTTTCTTCAAGAAATAATTTCTTCTTTGAAATAATAATTTCAAGTTAGATAGAATGCTTAATGTTCTCCAATGTACGCATTTTACATCGTCATTTCTTCGTGCGTCATTTCTTCGTGCGATGATAAAAAATGTTGACACACATTTCAAAAAATATGATCAAATATTTTTAAAAAATTACAGATCCTCAACTACCCTTGCGAAAAACGGTTCAGGAGTTCGGAACAGTTCATAAACGTTAAATGGCCTCAAATTTTCATGAACTGTCCGCGAGTGTTCATGAACAGTCCATGAACATTTCATGAACTGTTCATGAACTCCTGAACTGTTTTTCACAGGGATAGTTAGTCCCGGACGATTTTTGGCAAGAACAAAACAATTTCAGTACAAAATTTTGCGTTTTTTTTCTAAGCAAATAACAAGTTAATCATTAATTGATATTTATGATCAATTATTATACAAATACATATCACCTTGTGCTGTATACCTTTGTACAACTACCCGATTTTAAATGAAAACTTTCTCCATGACATTGAGACATTGTTTCGATAACGTACCAATATTTTTTGATGTTTATACTAACGGCGCTATCTTATCACAAAAAGATTACAAATTGATAGACTAAGTTACATTCTCAAGCAGATTTAGGAATCCTGTCTTTACCCTTGTTTAACGGAAATTAGTCTCAATTTTCGACGCAACAAACCCATTATGCATTTATTCAAATTAGTGATATACAGTTCGAGGTGGGTAACATGTGGCGAGTCCTGATGCATTCTCAGTGTCATGTAAAATTGAGTTTGATAATTGTTTTATTATTAATCCATACCTTGATTAATCTCGAGAAAATTCTTGGTAAAATATTGAATGAATTTTTAAGGCAAAATTATGTGATCGCAGTCACTGAAAAATGTTTTCGACCCCTGTTAATAATGTCAAGGGATTATCAAACAGGGAGTATTGTCAATGCACATCGATGCGCTGCATCTACTCGCAATTCCGTCAGGCCCATTCCATCTGCCATAATCATTTGATGTTTAGATAAAAGTCAAGGCTGAGTCAACCTTGGGGAATTTGAACCACAGTTGATCAGACATGACCTGATCTAGGTCGAGCTAACCCCCCTTTATGGAACCATGAACTTATGAAGCATTCACGAAAACGTTATTAAGAGTTCATGAACGTTAAATAACCTGCTTATTTATTATTATGAACTTTATTGTGAACTGTTCCTTGTGAAAATTGGGTCATGAAAAGTTCATGTTGTCTTGTTTTTTTTTTTCCTTATACAGGAACACCGTTGATGCCAGATTATTTCTTACCTGATGATAAATATGCCTCAGCAGAAGAATTAGAAATGTTACAAAAGGCAGCACAGAAAGGATCAAAAGAAGCACAAAGTAGTAACTCTGGTGATGGGAATGCAATTGATAGTGTTATGAAAAAAGTCCAATCTCAATGTAATGAAGATCTTGTGAAAAGTATTAATGCAATTTATCAATTTAAAGTCACTGGAGATGACGGTGGGGAATGGTACTTAGATTTGAAAAATGGAGCAGGTGAAGTACTTTGTTTTGTATGATACTCTTATTCCCCTGTGAAAAAAAGTTCATGAACTGTTCAGGCAATTTCCCGTTCATGAACGAGTTTATGAACCGGTTCATGAAGTGTTCATGGACTCTTTGTGACTGTTCAAGAACTGTTCATGAATTTATTGTAGATTGTTTGAACATTCCAGGAGGTCTGTAAACAGTTCATGAACTGTTTGTGGATTGTTTGAATATTTAAGGAGGTCTGTTAACAGTTCATGAACTGAATAACTTTTGTTGCAGGGTTGTTTAATTGATGCGTACATACTTTTATGGTTTACGTGTATGCCAGAGCCATCTATTTACAAGAGTTGGGACACTCTTTCATGTGCCGGTCTCAGCACCAATTGGACAGATGCCAGTCATGTGATTTCATGGACGCCATTTTCGCTCCTTCAAACCCAGACAGGCGAAATTTGGACAGGGCGTGCAATAATAATGGCATGAGTTTGAAAAACTTTTTGTTCAAAACCTTGTTTTCAATTGAACAAAAATGGAATTTTCAAACCCCAAAAGTTACGTGTACAGGGTTTGATAAAATATTTTCTTTTTGGGATTCTAATTTTTGGTTCCAAAATTATTCAGGTTGATTTCGTCATGCAAACGGTTTACAGTTTTTATTTGGAGCTTATTGCCCATTAGCCTGCGTGCATACAGACTTTCCTTCGTATAGTCTGTCTGCGTATTGGCGCCGAGTATCACATACTAAGTGTTTGTACTGAGTACATATTAAATCAAATATTTACCTAGTGTGGTTTCTTGTTATTATTCAATTTCCTTTATTTTAATATACTGGCCAATTGTTCATATATTTTATTAGCCAATCACAATTTACTGCCAAAAAGTGGCATTGGAAAGAACGATCAGTACGCTAAATTTGGCGCTAAAGCGCAGACGGACTATACGAAAAAAAGTATGTCTGCACGCAGTCTAATTGCCCACTTTTTGCCATAAAAATTCAATAAAAACTGTACCTTTTCATTTATCTCCCACAGAAAAGAAATGAAATTATTCTTCTTCTGATAGTAAAGACTGATTGAATATAGCTATTTTCTCCTCTACGTTCTGAATTTGTTCTTGCCGTCCCGGGACTCTCAGTCCCGACGGAATCCTCCATTTTACCAAACTGTGTGCTTGTCCCAACTCTTATAAATAGATGGCTCTGCTGTACACAGCTGTATGCTTTTGCTATCACCCCTCACCCTAATGGAGTATGTATTTTATGTCTTCTTATTTTACAGGTAGCGTAGCAATGGGTCGATCACCTAGCGATTCCTCTGCTGAACTTATCATGAATACTGCTGACTTTGTAAAAATGTTTAATGGGGAACTTGCCGCTGCACAAGCGTTTATGGGTGGTAAATTACAAATCAAAGGAGATATGATGATGGCGTTGAAACTTGAAAAACTTATGAAACAAATGAAGTCAAAATTATAACATTATTATTACATGGATGATATATAGATATATCACAACAACAAACAACATGTACAGGAGGGATGTTCTAAAAAATGTTCAAATGTTTAACTTTATACTGTATTTCTATAATTAGAATTATTTTGCAATGAATTCTAAAGGAACTTTAAACCCTGTTGTTCATATATTATCATATTCATTATCATTCGAGTTGATAAAGAGAGTATCCTGAATAATTTTGAAAAATTGAAAAAAGTATTTCTGCTTCATTTGTGTTCATCAACCTTTCATATTATAGCTTATCTACTATATAAACGTCAATGTATGTCTGTCTGTATCCACTGTATTCGCTTCTCATAGTGAATATATCAAATCCATATTTTCTGTGGGGTATCTTATATTTTTTTGCGGCAACATAGGCCATGTTTTATGTTCATATCTTTATATTCCTCTAATTGACGGCCTGAAACGTATTCTTTTGTAGGATTTCCTCTGCGACTCTATAGAAAGAACGAATTACATTACATTCTCATGTTCGTCATGCAATATCTTTCACACCCAACTGATCTTCAGTTCTATTGTTTATTTATCATTTGGGCTAGCTTCTAGGCTCTAGCAATTGAATTTTCTATATTTTTATTTTCAAATTTCACCCAGCGGAGCGGGTTCACTTCACTAGTACTTTTATATAAGATCATTATCTTTTACAAAATCATGACACAAAACATCGAAAAAGGTTCTTGTTGAGCAGTGCCGTTTTCTTTTGCTACCAGTTGGAGGGCAGCACAGAACATCATGTGAACGGCTGAGGGCATCTCTCTTCGGCTCGAATACGATGTCCAATAGACTTCATCCTTTTCACTGTGTGGTGGTTGCTGATGGAATAAGAACTCTTAGTGTTAATGATTATGTGGAAAGGTTATTTGACCATGCAGTGATAACCAAAGACGTTGTTAGGCATAGCATCAAATCATCGGTACAGATGTTTTAAGCTGCTTCAGACAAAGTATATTATTCAGATCTATATGTAAATATTGGTTCGATAGTTGCACTTAGATGTGATGTGATACATAGATCTATTCTATGATATTCAGAATGTGTTACTATAGCAATTTTTTAAAACTGCACAATTATCCAAACTGTGTTGATACATTTTGATGCCGAAGACAAGCGTATAGTCAAACTTGGTTGATATCGTACCTTGCTTTATATTCTCACATAATACAGAATTTTAACTTCCATTCTCCATACAAACTATCATATTCTACCTTTCTTAATTACTATCTCATATTGCTTGATGATCCATTTTTCTTCTGTATCGATGGCATGATATTCAGGTTTGACTGAACTTTTAATGACCCAATTTTCACAAGGAACAGACAGCTCACAATGAAGTTCATAATAATAAATAAGCAGGTTATTTAACGTTCATGAACTCTTAATAACGTTTTCGTAAATGCTTCACAAGTTCATGGTTCCATAAAGGAGGGTTAGCTCGGCCTGGATCTGGTCATGTCTAATCGACTGTAGTTCAAAAAAAAATCCATGAGTTCATGAATTTCATGAACAGTTCATGAACATTTTCTTGTTGGTTCATGAACAGTTCATGAAAAGTCACAAAGAGTTCATGAACACTTCATGAACCAGTTCATGAACGTGAAATTGCCCAAAACTTCGATTCGCCCAAATAGTCTGTTTTTCATAAACTGTTTATGAACAATTCATGAACTGTTCATGAACTTTTGGGCAATTTCACGTTCATGAACTTCTGAACGTTTTTTCGCAGGGGTAGTCACCTAGATTTTATTAGTTATGTTTTTCTATACATGATATAAATTGGTTGCAAAATAAAATGAAAATGAAACATAATCTTTAATCTTCTTCTTAATCATCATAAAATCTCTTTTAAAATTAATATTCTATAAAAAAATTGTGATTTACAATAAATATTGTTAGTCATCAACTTTTGATTTATATGGGTGTAGAATTATTTACATAGAAACCGGTTTATTATCTAATTATAATAGAAAGTCAATGAGGTTTTGGCACATGACCATCAACATAAAAGTTCCGCGTCATTTTTGGTAATTCAACCTCTAAACCTTCAAGATCTTTCGAAAGAATAATTTGACATCCTGCAAAAACAAATTTAATTATATCATTATTTTATGTAACAATGGTGACTGATTTAAAGAAAACACATCCTCAAGTTTCACGCAGATGCGATCAGCGGGCAGAGTAAAAACATCAAATAGTCTGTTTTTGAGGAACTGTTCATGAATCTTTGTAAAGTTCATGAAACTGTTATGAACAGTTCATAAAAATTGGGCAATATAAAGTTCATGAACTGATTTACAGGTGTAGTAGGTCAAAGTACTACTGATGCAAAACAGTATTGAATAGAGGTCATGCTACCCCTGCAAAACATAGTTCAGGAGTTCATGAACGTTAAATGAAATAAAATTTTTATGAACTGTTCATGGATTTAAAGGAGTAAAAATGGTGGGCTCTACACCCCTAGAGTCATGTGTGTGTTTGTATTGTTTCTGTGCCTAAAACCTTGCTGAAACTAGAAATCTGAAGCCATGCTAAACCATGACTGACAGCTTACTTCAAGTTGAGCTCGTAGCAACCGCCGGTCAATGTTGCTCATTTAACTTTCATGAACAGTTCATGAAAATTGGGACCATTTAACTCCTGAACTGTTTTTTGCAGGGGTAATTTGAAATGTTCTACGATTCTAGAAAGCTAAACTTTTTCTCAGACGGTGATTAAATGATTGGATGTAGACTCGAGTAAAACGTATTGGCTACTATAATTACTATCAAAATAAATAAAATATCCAACACTAACCTAGCCTTGAGCTTGGTTCTAAAAGTGGTGCTGTGTCCAGAAGATCTTCCTCCCTGAAATAAATGATATTGATAGATACTAATTACACATGATATAATAATCAGGTAGACCTGATATCAGCTGAACGTTTGACCTTTAGACCTTGTCTCATTAGTTTAGCATTGATATAGCCCTTGGTCAGGCTCCGACAAAAGGTTCCGCATTCTTGAATCCTAGAGGCATTTCAACATTTTCTTCTGCATTATTTTGTTGAAGTTTGAACAATAAATCATAATTTTCTTCCGAATTTGTTTTAGCCTTCAGAAATCTAGAATTGCAGGATTCCTGTCCGGCCCTGCCCTCGGCTTTGTGTTGGCCAATTTTGTAAAGCCATGAAAATATCCCATGCCAAGTAAACGAAATACGTTCCTATCTATCATTGTGTCCATTTAATAATAGTTTTAGGATCAGCTTTCGACAAGGTTAGGAAAACATGCAAACCTGTTGTGCGGAAGGTATAGCAAGATTCAACAGGATTGGGCAAAATGATTGATACAAAATTACAAATTTAACCTTACTAGAAAAGAATGAAACAAAAAGTTCAAAAATTTGATATATTCTCCTGTCATTCAAATTATTTAAAAAACATGTGTAAAAAATGGAGGTTATTAAAACACCTTTTTATTGGATTATCATTTATCCATTAGCCGTGTAAGCTTGCAGCTTTTCTTCTCATCGGGGTGGTTGGTTAATTTGTCAGTATTTTGAAGCTTTGTGTGCGTTTGATAGCCTGATGCCCTTCCTGACGCCAACCTATAGTGCTCCGGACAGGGATTGAACCCGAGACCCTGCAGGACGTGGTCCAACACCCTAGCCACTACATCAAGGCCGCATCATACCAGTAAACACAAAGATTAGAAGAGTGATCTTAATATGTAAGAGAAGTCTTTGAAAACAGAAAGTTCACTCATCAATTTGTAATTTTTCAACAATAAGTTTTGTAAATACAGTAGTATGCTATGCATCATTAGCAATAGCATCACCATTTATAATTAAATTTGGGACAATCTTAAATCTCCGCAAATTCCCCAATCCAGATAACCCATTCAAAGTACAGTCAAACCTGTTATAACGGCCACCTATATATAGCGACCACCTGTCTATAGTGGTCACTATTGCAATACCTAAAATAATTGCTTCTATTGAAATAACCCTGTATATAAAGGCCACCTGCATGTAATGGTCAATTTATCTACCTCTCATAGCTGGCTGTTAAATACAAGTTCACTGTATAGTAGTTTTAGTATTATTTCCACTTACTCTTCCGTTGCTTCTGGCAATTTATCAAAATCTTTATCACTAACATAGACGTGACATGTCGTGCATGCCAATGATGCTTCACAAGCACCTAGAAAATAAAAATAAAATAGCCGCCTTTCACAATAGAACAAGTGAATCTTTCATTGCAACCCCCTGACATCGAAACGCAGTCAATAAAACATGCGATACAAACACTCTTAGGAAGGTCATGATTTGGCTATGACAAACGGCAGGGTCAGACAAAAGTAGGAATTCCATGAAATCCTAGATTCCTCAAGGTTAGAGCAAATTCATTAGAAAAATTGACATTTTTAATCATTTATAATTGGCAAATATCAACAAAAAATTCAGTTGGAAAATGTTAAAATGAATGTCTCTAGGATTCCATAGGGCTGGACCTTTTGTTGGACCCTGACGAACAGTAACCAAGTTAAACAGGAATATTGTTTTGAATCATAGTTCAACCTGGGCGATTCAAGCTTCTATCATACTATCACAATATTTATTACGATTTCTATTCTTCGACCATATTAACACAATATTTGTGATCATTCACTATCATCATCATCATCATCATCATCATCATTTTGTTCAGGACCTGATAAGTTCACATGAGTTCACTAGAGGTGCACCAATTGATAATTTTGCCGATTGTTTACACATCTACCTTCCATCTCTATCTCAAATCGTCGAGCGAGAAATAGTAGATTATCACCAACTTTGCCTTTTAATGCTGTCCTTTTGCCGTTACGGTCAGTAATATGTACATTCACTCTGACAAAGAAATAAATAATAATAATAATAATAATAATAGCAGCAGACAAGTACATGTTTCTGGCCCTTAGCCTTCATCAGTACTGCTGGGTGAGCGAACAAGGAACTGACTTTGGTATATAACCGAAGTCAAGATGAGTTATCAATGTGGTGAAAAAATTCATCACATGAAAAAAACATCTGTGCCATACCAGAGTGCTCAAACTACCCAAGTAGTGGGCAATGCATATCGCAAATAGTATAGACACATCCCAAGTCGATAGTGCTCAAAATCGCGCATGCGCAATTGAGACATACATAGCAGCAGACAAGTACATGTTTCTGGCCATTAGCCTTCATCAGTACTGCTCAGTGAGCGAACAAGTAACTGACTTCAGTATATAACCTAAGTCAAGATGAGTTATCAATGTGGTGAAAAAATTCATCACATGAAAAAAACATCTGTGCCATACCAGAGTGCTCAAACTACCGAAGTAGTGGGCAATGCATATAATAATAATAATAATAATAATAACATTAATAGTACTAGTAATAGTAATAATAATAATGAGAGACAAAAATGAGGTAAGCCTTTTTGGTTACTCAGAGTTTCACGTGTTAATAGCGATCTTCAGACAGTAATACTATTAAAGATTGCTATAAAACGCGTAAACTCTGAGTTAACGGAAAAAGGCTTTGCCTCATCTTTGTCTCTTATTGTATATTGCTCTATTTTACCTAACATTAAGCACTTTCACATTATATGTGTATCTGAGTTACACTCACTATAATTAATGTTTCAATTTAATATAATGCATTTATTTAACACAAACATATATTTATAACAATTAACAATTATCGAACAAAATTGAGCATGCTACTGAGAATTATCAGGCCGACGCTGAAAAGGATGAAGACTTTTTTGTATTTTGCTGTCCTCTTCGCATTATTCGCATCTTTTTATCTTATAAAGTTGATAGATCTGCTTACTTTCAATGACATGTGAGCTAGTAAATATTTAATATGAAAAGTGAAAAGTTTGTAAAATAGAGTTTTTCCACAAGGCCGGTCTTGAATATTCTATTTTACACTGTAATTTAGCACATAACTTAATTCAACAAATTTTTGTAATTTATACCCTTGCGAATCAGTTAATATTTCTTTTTAAAGTGTAGGCTATAAACCTTTTGGGACACAACAGATTGTTACGTTATACTATTAAAGTGGGAATAAACCCCCAGACTATCTTTACATATGTAGTAGTACCCAACGTGAAAAAAACAATGGCGTAATTTTTTTTTCGATCTGGAAATTATTTCTTGGTGAAAAGCGCCTTCAAAGTGGTGTTTTGACCCAAATGTCGCTGAGAAAAAAAAGGGATTGGATCTAGCTTTATGACGACAAAGTCACAAGTCGTGCGGTTTGTCTAACAGACTCAAGAGTGGGCTGATCACGCGACGTAATCTTTGAGGTGACCTAGCTCCGAGAAGTCACGCAAAAACATTTTCTGACAAGGCTGAGCCATGAACAAACATATAAACTCGCGAATTACGTAAGAAAGATGCAATTTGTGATTTCAGGAGCAGAATAAAATCCATTGAAACGCTCGGTCGAATTAATTTCTCGTAGCGTCATTAAGCCCGATGAATCTGATATAGATTGCGGATTAACACAAATGTCAGGCGGTGCGACTGTTCCTTTGTGACTAGTCTAGTGACACATATTAGTTACGTATTCTGTGTGACCGCAGTACTTCTCAAATCTTAATTAGTAGACACGTACCCTTCAAAATAGCTTGATCTTACTCTATATAAGTTTTAACTATTTTTAACTCTATGATCTGCAAGTTGTTCTTGAGTAAATATTTCTACAGGATATCCTTTCCATGATCTAAATGTGAATGTAAACTGACTTGATTTGCAAGGGCATGCACAGACGACTTTTCCACGAGATAGTTGGTACTGCAAAGTATTAATTGTACTTTTTCGGATTTAGTTAAGTATTACTAAAACATTAAATAGACATTCTTCAATTATCATTTCAACGTTTAAGTTTGAAATTGATGTTTGTCTAGTAAAGCTTAAACCATGTAATCGTATAGTTTATACGACTGTATAGATAGATATTTATACTCAATAGTCTAACAAAGTGTTCATCATTAATTCACCAAGCATTCAATATTAAAAAAAAACATTGGGAATTCTTCAGTACATTACACTATAAAATTCTATAAAATATCGGAAAATAGTACAAACATGATAGAGGACTTCGGACGTTCTTATTCAAGTTTACAGCCGCGTGTACTAGAACCACTAGAACTACAGTAATGCAGATTCTATCATTTGTCGGTTTTGCGGTATATCTTCATTGCATAAATTATTATCCTCTCTATCAAAGTTATATGATTAACAAAATTAGGGTTTTGCAATGTGAAGTCTCGTTCCTTATTTTACATACGCCACAAAATTATTTTACCAGTCTAGTAATCATTCCTTCGGCTAGAAAGTAGAACATGTTAGCATCATGTCGTCACAATCTGTAGTTTATAGGATGCGGTAATACAGTGCAGAAGTTACTTTGCACAAAATACCTTTCTACAGAGACGAGAAATCAGATGGACAGATTTCGCTTCTGTGAAAAGAGGACTATAAAACCGACGGTTATGGTGTTCTTAATAGCGTTTCCCACCATACATTATGATTTTTACCCTCAAAAGAACACTCCATTTTCAGTGCAGACATATGCTTACAACAATAAATTCTACTAAATTAGCTAGCTTTTGTGGTCACCAGAGAATCTTTTGATATGTGTTAAATATGTGTGAGAATGAAATGTCAAAATATAATCTGTATAACGCGCGCTACAAATGAAATATTTTCTGATTTTTATTTTCTTCAAATTCGTGAACTTTAAAATCATTAAATCATCTGGAATTTTTCTACTCTTGAGTTTATATGTTCTTCCTTACCCCAGTTTTGTGGGAGAGAAAAATAGATTGCCGTTACAGAGCTACGCCATCTCAAACGTAACATCGCGTGATTAATCTGATCTAAAGTCTATTAGAAAAACCACACGACTTGTGACTTTGTCGTCATAAAGCTAGATCCAATCCCTTTTTTTCCCTCAGCGACATTTGGGCCAAAACACCACTTTGAAGGCATTTTTCACCAAGAAATAATTTCCAGATCGAAAAAAAAATTACGCCATTGTTTTTTTCACGTCGGGTTCTACTATATATGTAAAGATAGTCTGGGGGTTTATTCCCACTTTAAGAAAAGTAGCTAGCAGGATCGGGATGAACAGTTCAATATTTAATGAAATAAAAGTAAAGCGATTCCAAGCGATGCCTGTAGCAATTAATACGAAAAATGTTGGCCGAAAATCACAGTCAAACTCTATTGTCGTAAATAATTTTGTTTCTTTATTGGTTTCAAAAAGTGGGACACAAGAATCTCCCAAGTACAGTGTAACCCGTGCGCAAGTCAAAATTGACAACAGTAATCATTGCATTTATCCGCATTTGCAGTTATCCAAAATTGTTTACTAAGGACTTGACCAGAAAATTGTTAACGGGTTTCAAAGCCAGGTTGCAGATAAGCGGGAATTTCACTTATCCGAATTGCACATAAGCGGGTTACACTGTACAATGTTCAAGGCCAATTTTGACAGCGGAAAGAGTCGCGGTATGCAAAAACCCAACAGTGACATTTTCCAATAGAAAAAATAGTTTTATCAAACTATGTTGTGTCCCAAAAGGCGATATATACACTTTTTCATACAGTCAAACCTGTTACAGCGGCCACCTGTCTATAGTGGTCACCCTTGCAATGTCTAAAATAGTATTTTCTATCGAATCAACCCTGTATATAAAGGCCACCTGCATATAATGGTTAATTCATCTACCTCTCGTAGCTGGCTGTTATATACAGGTTTCACTGTACAAAAATTCTGAAGATAACATGAGCTTTCTTTTGTAACTTCAATTAATTTGCTTTTTATCAATTACTGTTATTACCAAAAATTAAAATTGATATCCAATTAAACAGGAGAAATTATTTGTAACATAAACCTACATTTCTTCTTCTGTTTCTGCATCTTTCCACTCATATTCACCATGATGCAATATGCCTGTCGAAAAACAAAATATATTAAACATTCAGGATAGTGATAAAATAGGGGATTCTAGGATCGAGAGTACCTGAAGGCTACCACAAATTCAGAAGGAAGGGGAATAAATATAGTGAAACCTGTATATAGCGGCCTGCTACGAGAGGTAGATATTTTGACCACTATAGACAGGTGGCCTTTATATACAGGTCTGATTCAATAGAAAATACTATTTTAGACATTGGAAGAGTGACTACTATAGACATGTGGCTGCTGTATGGAGTCGACCGTTATAACAGGTTTGACTGTAGCTATATTCAAATTTCTATAATCAGAAGAAAAATATTTTGCTTTCTTCTCTAAAGAATGAGTAGGAAAGTGCAGTTTTTATGACAATAACCCTTAAAATGTCCAGTTACGAAAACGTTTACATGATTGTAAGCACCGAAAAATCTTGAAAGCAAAATTCAGAATCCCGGAAGAAAACACCTTTTATTGGACCCTGTAAACATTCCATCAAAACGTTACGGACATCAGCATTATTTGCCTTTCAATTTTAATAATACATCTCAATAGTTATTAGACTACAGTCAAATCTGTATAACAGTCACCTCTATACAGTAGCCACCTGTCTATAGTGGTCACTCTTGGTATGTCTATTTAAAATAGTAGCTTTAATTGAATCAACCCTGTAGATAAAGGCCATCTAACCTGTATATAGTAGTCAATTTTTCTACCTCTCATATGAGCTGGATGTTATTATGTGGGTTTCATTCTGGCAAACTTGGCATAGCTACTTTTCTACATAGTTACGTTACTAAAGTGAGAATTTGGATCAATTAATAAACTAAATAGAAAACACAGTCAACTTCAATTTTTATTTAGTTCATAAGTTGATTCAAATTCACATTTGAGATTTAGGCTAATCTATATTCAAACTGCAATAGCCATATTATCCTGCATCGCAGACCCAAATTATTACATTCTCAAGAGTTAGTATACTGTATAGTGTATAGCCTACAATATAATAGACTTGTAGATTTTATTGATTGGACAAAATCTGTACAAATACAGACAGTTTCATTTGTAGTCTGGTGGGGGCCAATTGGGTACGTGGCACCCCTCTTACGATTTCAACAGTCCGCAGAAATAGGACAGAAATTTTCAAGTTTTCTTCATTTATTTAAATCCCAGTACAAAAATTTTGATTTATGCCAATAGTCTAAAGTAGTACATAAAACAACATTCATATTCGGAGATTTGAGATTACATAGAATACTAATTGGACAGGCGCCGTTGATTCGTTGAACCGATCAAACAATGTTATCACAGCAGGACACTACGGACAAGTAATTTTGCAGTTAAACCATTCTTAGTTAAAATGCATATCCAATAGACATAGAAATAAAAGAGGAGATTAAAAAGATGCTACATAATGTCTAAATTTATTTATTATGATTCTATTCTCAAAACACGAAAATAACTAGGCATATCTGTAAAGTCGAAAATTGGATTAGCATTATCAATAACCAGCAAGGTTTGTATTGGAAGTGTTTGGTTGCTTGCTCATAGCTTCCCGCTGTGTTTAGACATTGATTGTGTGATTAGGTCTAGCGAATTGCTTCTTTATCGCGTCAGCAAAGGAATATTTTAATAATCGCTTTGTAGCAATTGAAGTAATGCCCAGTCAATGACGCTATCAGAACTCGAACTTGCATAACCCATACACTAGAAATACGCAATAGCCACTATGCCATCATGACAAATAGAAGTTGTTGAAACAAAAAGGTACTCAAATACGACCTGGTTTAGCCTATATGATGCGGTTCCCTCCGACAAGGTCAATTAAATGGGTTCCTAACAGACCTAACGAGTGAAACCGGCGAAGTCGGCAAAGTTATGGAGCAATATCCTGAACTTCAGCCCCCCTAAACAGAAATAACAACCCTGCGCCGGAGTGGAAATAATGCTATTCCAGCTGCGCATTTTGTAAATTTTATCCATATTTTTAAAATAAAACTGCAAAATTCCATGATTATTTAGATATTATATCTACTAAAAATTTGCATAAATGTATGATCAACCTGTGCAAAATTGCATCAAGGTATTGTATAATTTCAAAGAAAAAAGACCTTGGCCGTGAACATTGCATTCTTTTTTACTTGGGTTAGGCTAGGCAAAAGTAAGAGCGTCTCATGCGCCCAGACCGAGGCGGAATGTAAATCAGCTTGGTAGGGAGATATAAAACTAAATCATCTCAGTTGGCAGTTGGCCTATATTAAATCGAAACCACCTGGAATCTGAGAATCTGGCACAATTGAATTGATTTTGAACCAAGTACGATGAACTACTGTATCATTATAAAATATATTCACACTATTAAAACAAGAAAACAAGATAATATAGCCTTGATCTTTACCGCCCCTTCAAGTCTAATCAAATAAACACAAGTTGAAATATCAGTTTCAGCTACTTTCTAAATTCTTAGACCCCTTGGTCTTGACATCGAAAAATATAATCTAACAAACCTGTTAACGCTTTGAAAGTTCGTTTTGTAACAAATACTTTTGAACAGCATGTTTGTGTCTGTTTCAATACATTTGATATTGTCTGTGCGTTGATAATTCGTACACACGTGGAGAACAACCGACTCATCGTTCCATGTTGATCCACTTCATTCTTCTTTTGACAGAACATGCATTTGCCATTGTTGGATACGTAATAAAACTTGATGCCAAACTTATAAAATCAATACGAGGCAAGCGTGACGTAATTTGTTTCATTTTGTTTCATCAACAACATTTTGCTAATTTGTATTTCAATTTCGGGCATTATAGAATAGCAGTATCCGTAATTTCTATTCATGATATGTTTTGAAAATATGAACACTGTGTTTGGTCTCTCTCTTGAAACCTTTCTTCAGCATTTTTTATGAAATTTTTTAGTCTTGAAAAGTAAAAAGATAGTATTATTTTTGTGGCACTTTCATAAAACCCCGCTTTTCTGTTTAGAAATCTGGGTATGAGTCTCATTCTCACTCCTTTCTCGTTATTTGATAAAATCACAAATGGCGACTTTCGACAGGACGGCGTACGATCTTGTTTCGCAAGTTCAATCAAATGGTGCGATGGAGACGCCCAATTCTAACTATATTCCTGAAGTTTCAATGAAAATAGAGCATCCAGTTGATACTTTCATGGATGCTGACTCGACTGCAGCCGATGAAAGACCATCTATGGACACTGAAATGGAGATAGAAGGGGAACCAGAGGAAATCGAGGAGGAAGAAAAATCAAAACCTGTCTATGAAAACGGCAGTGTCATTCAAATTTCAAACATATCTCCTGGAGCAAATCTTACCCAAATGGTTACATTATTTAGTTTTATTGGAAAAGTAGAGGATGTGCGATTCTACCCTCTTGAGTAAGTAGCCTAAAAATTAGGAAGTAGCCTAAAAATTAGGCTATTGTACTAATTGTAGGGCCTTTAGGCTATACATACTATATACAAAGTAAAAATATTTCACACATTTTTAATAACATTTAGCCTGATCAAAATTCAAATTAATTGAAAATGTAATTCAATTTAGCTCCAGATTGGAAAGTTTGCTGTTTGCAGGCAAGCCATAGTGAAATCTTTGAATTTGGAACGCCGGATATTTACGCCAAAATTACGCCACGCCAAGTCAGCATTCAAGAATACGCCAAAAAGCCCAAATTTAGTTGAAAACTATAGAAAATTATCAAATTTCCACGCCAAAGAAATCAAATTGGCGTAAAATTAACCCAGTTCTACTCCGGATATATCCAGCGTAACATACATGGATTCCACTATGGCGGGCAAGATCTTGGCTGCTTGGAAATTCCAGCCGCGCATTTCATAATTTTTTCCGTATTTTGTAAGAAAATGACATAATTTCCATGATTATCTGGATGTTATATCTAAAATCTGCCTACATATGTGATCCATCCTCTCAAAGCTACACCAGAATTTGGCTTTCAGCCGCACATTTTCCGAGAAAAAAATACGACCTTGGCCGCGCATAATGCATTCTTTCCAATCTGGATTTAGCCAGTATCATTCTACTTTCACACGAAAAACATTGTATGTGGCATTTGATTTGGACATATCATATCATTTTCTTCATGTTTGAGTCAATTTAATACCTGTCATTATTGGCTAAGATAAAAAAATTATCGTAACAAGTAAACAATGGAAAATCTCGCTGGTATTAAATAAATACATGTAACATTGATCATTAATTCATTACATTAGATTGATTTTCCATCGAGAATACAACGTTTGATTTAGAGAGTTTGATTCCACCAAGTAAGCTGTTCTAGAATTGGTGAATAGCGCAACAATCTGTTTACATTTGAACCTCTGTATATGACAGCCAGCACGAGAAACAAGAAGTATTTAAACTGACCATCTGTATATGACAGCCAGCACGAGAAACAAGAAGTATTTAAACTGACCACTATATGCAGGTGGCCTTTATATGCAGGGTTATTTCAATAGGAAATAGCCTACTATTTCAGGCATTGGCAGAGTGATCACTGTATAATAATTTGGCTGTTATAATAGATTTGACTGTATCAATTTTCATTATTGTTACAGTAATTAGAGTTTGTCTTATTTTTATAGTGAGTCAATGGCTTATGGGTCTCGCGTCTGCTACATCAAGTATGAAGACGGTGGATCTTGTGGTGTAGCACAGCACATGACTAATACCATTTTCATTGACAGAGCATTAATTGTGGTTCCATTACCAACACGTAAGTCGTTGTTTTTGTATGTTTAAACCCCCGGCCAAAAGACGTTTTAATTTCGAAAACATTCATAGGATTTTGTTGATTTCTTTTTCGTCAATCCTGGAGCAAGCTACGTCATTATTGACCAATCAGAAGAAGGTTCGTATTTTCAACAAAATCTGATGAATGTTGGCGAAATAAAAAGTCATTTGGCCACTTCGTCAACATCGATAGAGAACAATAAAACTCAACAAAATCCTAAAGGCGTGTGGGCGAAATTTTTAAACATATTCAAAATCCAAAAAGTGAAATTCAACATCAGCCAACAAAATTCGAAAGGGTCAGGGTGGCCAAATTACTTTTTATGTTGCCAACATCCATCGGATTTTGTTGAATTCATGAATGCTGGCGAAATAAAAAGTCATTTGGCCGGGGCTTAACACTTCGGTATTATTAACAGACTATACAGTATTATGGTTATTGATTAAAAGTTTCCTTGAAAATCATTTTAGAATTGTGGATAGCGATAACAAACTATCATCATCATCATCATCATCATCATCATTTATTCAGAACCTTTAAGTTATACAAACTTTTTTTCAAAGGACTGATACAAGAAGTAGTGGTTAGTGAAAACATTTTGATATCATGCGTCATGTCATCGTCAGTTTAACATGGAATAAAAAATTTAGTTAATACTATGCTATACATCAGAGCTGAGTAAATGAATACAACGCATGCTATATATTTGAAAATACTGCTAATAATTAAACAATGCAAATTAATGAAAATCTATCAAATTACATATTATAGCTATTGTTTGTATATCACTAAAAAGCCAGGAAGGGATATAGGCCTAGTCACTCTGTGTGATTGAAAGTTTATTTACTCCCACATATCTCTAAAATTTCACAGACCAAACAGTTTAAATTTATTGAAAAGTTTTTCCGCGACTGGAAGTAAATGTTCTGATTCATTTATGGTTTTATTGTGTGATATGTTTTCCAACCGTTCCCAGTCCAGTACATCCCAAAAATATAGCTTTTATTATGATATCGTGTATGTTTAATTTATTGATTAGTTTTTAACTGTTTGAGGATTGCCTAAAGCGTGAAACTTTCAGTAGCAGTACCAAAAGGTGTAATCTTTAATAGTTTCTTATTTATTTAGGTTATTAATCGATTAATAATCGAATATCAATGAAATATCGATTATTCGAACAGTAAAATGAATATTCAATTAGTTAAATTAATTCTAAATATGCTTGTTTCCAAATATAAAGCAACTTTTCTTGGATAAATTTTTCTTCAAAATCAAATGCTCTTTTCGCCATAATAAAATATGAAACAAACACGCGACAAATCATTCAAAGCGACGTCTTTTGCGTGTTTGGATGGTCTACGGAACTCTCCCTAATTACCATAACAAAGAAAATCTCAAGTTACTTGCCATTAGTTCTATTTCAGACTCTGTTACTATGACAATTAATTGATCGAACAGACGTGATGAAACATGAAGCGCGTTGAATTACATGAATTCTGTAAACTAATGTCTAATCAAACTGAGCGAACAAATTGTTATATCTATGTATTCAAAATCTTTAAAAATCAAAACCAGTCCTGGAAAAGGTTTTGTTTGTGTTTTCATTGTCTACTTGAATAGTAACAAATTAACAATAGAACGAAAGCTTTCGATTAATATTCGATTCGACTCGAAGAGTGCATTGTCAAATATTCAATTACCATTTTGACTGTTATATATACAGCAGCTCTGTCAACTATCATCGAATACTGTTTTACTGCTGTTAGATAATATCTAATACAGTGACACCTGGTTATAACAGCGACTTATGAGAGGTAGATAAATTCACCACTATAGACAGGTGGCCTTTGTATACAGGTTTGATTCAATAGAAAATACTATTTTAGACATTGCAAGAGTGACCACTATAGACAGGTGGTCGCTGTATAGAGGTGACCGTTTTAACTGTTTCGACTTTATAATTAGTATTAAAAAGGAAAGCTGATTTTGTCGGACTGTGTTTGTTATTGTTATTTTTTCTGTTGTAGATATCATACCAGACGAAAGTGTTGCTCTTGAGATGTTGACAACAACAAATGCATTATCTGGTTCACTACAAAGTGGTACTGCTGGCTTGCTTGCGCAGCAACTGCCTCAGGTAAATTATTATGGCAATTAGGGTCCGACAAAATGTTTTATTTTCCGCAAACATCATCAACTTTTAGATAAACATTTGAGTAATTTGCATGACATAAATTGTAAAATCAATATTATATTTTTCATGTTTTTCTTATGATTTTAACACTTGTCGTGCCGAACCCGAGTATACTCGGGGTAGCAGGACCCCCGTCAGCAGGCCGAACCCGAGTATACTCGGGATAGAAACGTCATTCAAATTTTGTCCAATCATGTCTGCTGCTTTTATCGGATATGTGATATGTATTGTTCTTTCTAACCAATAGGGATTAAGCTTTATTTAGAACACTGCCTCGTGCTATATAAGCGAGGGTAGGTAGAACAATTTCATTTTCAAAATGGCAAGAAGATACACCGCTGAGGAAGCCGCATGCGTCATTCACAAAAATATTTTCAATGATTCTGATTCAGAAGATGATATGTTTGAAGTTGATAATGATTATTCTGATGTTGAAGATGATGTTTACAATGATACTGTTGAAGATTCTTCTTTTCTTGACGAATCTGGTGATGTAGATTGAACATTAGAGGCGACCATCGACTTGCCTGAAATATCCAACGCGACAGAAAATGTTCAGAAATCAACAACTTCAGAGCCGCAAACTTCAAAGAAATCAAAGGTGCCCCGCAGAACAAAGAAAGTGAAAGAAAAGGCTGTTGAATTTACACAAAGCAATTTCAATTGGAAGGACAAAAAAGATAATGTGTGGACTAGTGATTCAAAAGTTGTTACTGCCCCACATTTCACTGTTGTTCCAATGTATAAAACTCCAACAGATGATCCTTCAAACCAGTTATCTTGGTGTAAATTATTTCTAACTGTTGAATTGATAAACATTTTGGTTACGAAAACGAACCGATATGCCTCACAGTTTATAGCGAAAGAGAAATCACATATTCAGAACACTGCTGAAAAACTTAGCTATCGACTTACTTATTGGAAGCCAGTTGTTGTTGATGAAATGTGGACATTTATTGGCCTTTTTATTGCTAACTGGCATTATCCAGAAAGGTATAGACTGGCTGATTACTGGAGTACTGACAGGCTGCTTGAAACGCCGTACTTCCGTAATCACATGTCAAGAAATCGATTTCAAGCAATCCTTCGATTTTTTCATTTTGCAGATAACGAACATTTAGATAAAACAGACCGTTTAGTGAAGATTAGACCAGTATATGATTTGTTATGTTCTTTATTTACGTCAAACTATACGCCAAATGAAAACTTGGCCCTAGATGAAGACACATTAGATTCAGAGGACGATTGAAATTCCGGGTTTATAACCCTATGAAACCAGATTAGTATGGAATAAAAGGGTACATCGTATCAGAAGCATCAACTGGATACTTGTGGCGCTACGATATGTATTGTGGTGGTGGTATTACATTACAAGATTGTGTGTGCAATTTACTAGAGCCAGCTAAAGGTAAAAATTATTTTTCTTTTTATGGACAACTCTTACAACTCTGTGTCACTACTGCAAACATTACAGAAGGATAAAATCTATGCAGCGGGCATACTAAGAGCTAAACGTGGTCAACCCTATTGCATGGATAATGCAGGGAAATCATTAAAAGTTGGAGAACAAATATTTGCCTTTATTGGAGATTTCCTGGTAACCTACTGGATAGATAAGCAACTTGTAAAAACAATTAGCAATTTTCATTCGCCTATTATGCTAGACTCAGGAAAAAGAAACCGCGATCAATCAATCGTTATGAAACTAAAAACTGTCCTGGAATACAACAAATATATGAACGGTGTAGATAAATCTGATCAGATGATTAAGTATTTTCCTATGGTACGTGGGTGGTACATTGAAATGGACTGTCAAGTTTATTTTATATTTGTTGCAAATTAGTCTTTTCAACGCATCAGTTATGTTCAAGAAAGAAAACCCAAAAAGTGATTTACATTCATTTCTAATTTCTGTTATAAAGAATATCCACGCTCAACATTCAAGTAGAAAAAGTCCAGCTTCTTCACAAGATGTAGAGCCAGGACAGCAACCATGTACTTCAAATCGTCCAACAGTTATTGATCCATGTTCTCGTCTACAAGGTTCCTTTTCTGATCATTTGATTGTTGACATTCCACCTACTGAAAAGAAACAAAGATCAACGTGTGTGTGTCGCGTCTGCTCAAAAGATGGCAAACGTCATGAGACAAGAACGATGTGTCAGACTTGTAATGTGCCTTTACATAGTAAATCTTGCTTTAATCTTTACCATTCTAAGAACAAATATTAAACTAATAATTTTTTTATGTATTCATGTTTTTAAAGTTTTTATTTATGATTTTTGGTCAAAATATGGACCCAATATATTTTTGTTTACATATATTTGACTACTTCTTTCGCGTTTGTTTGAATATTACTTCTTTCTGCGTACATATAATAGAAACAAGATTGATAAGTTTGATAGAATAGTAAAATGAGAATTATATTACAAAAGTTGAGCTTCATAAATATTGCCGAACCTGAGATATTTGGGAAACTGAGCTTTTATTGTTTTTCGTGAAATTTTCAAAATTGCGTCGGCCTGTGGTGAAAGGATTTCGTAAATATGTCGGCATCATAAGTGTTAATTTATGTACACAAGATTTTGCCTCTTCCTTCTGAATATTTGTAGCCTTGGCAAACCTAAGGTTTCCAAGTTTCCAGACTTTGTCAGACCCTGATAGCTATTTTTTTTATCAAAATTCAAATTCAACTTTTCAAGATTGATCTATCCCTGTTACACTTTCACACTACACATTACACACTCATCTAACTTACTATTGTACCTGACCCACACAGATCCTGAATAAAATATGTTACATCATATTTATAATGCTCTTGAATTCGGAAGTTTATCTACTATATAAACATTGATGTATGTCTGTTTGTATCCACTGTATTCGAGATTCACGCTTCTCATGGTGAACGTATCAAATCCACACTTTCCGTTGGGTATCTTTTTGCGATAACATAGTCCATGTTTTATGCTCATATCTTTATATATTCTTTCAATTGACGGCCCAAAGCGAATTTTTTTATAGGATTTCTCTTGCGGCACCATAGAAAGAACGAATTACATTCTCATGTTCGTCACGCAATATCTTTCACACCCGACTGACCTTCAGCTCTATTGTTTATTTATCATTTGGGCTAATTTCTAGCAGGTAAATTTTCTATTTTTTTTTTTTTTTTTCAAGTTTCACCCAACGGAGAGGGTTCACTTCACTGGTATTATAGAAGGGTGTATTTTGGTCTTTGCACAATATACAAAATCGCACATGACTCTGTAGACTTATCTATCAATCTTTTCAGCTTAAAATGTTGTTAGAACGTGAAAATTGTCACTAGACAATTGACAAATTAGTTCATGTGACATAGCATAACTAACGGCGCTCTTTCTTTTTTTTCTTTTTTTTCTTTTTTTTAATCATTTTTCCACAAACCGGGTAAGCTTGCAGCTTTTTTTCACCGGGATGGTTGGTTAATTTGTTAGTATTTTGAAACTTGTGTGCGTTTAATAACCGGATGCCCTTGACGCCAACCTATAGTGCTCCGGACAGGGATTGAGCCCGAGACCCTGCGGGCCGTGGTCCAACGCCCTAGCTACTACACGAAGGCCGCACTTTTGATGTAACAAGAGTGACTTGCAGTTATTGTGAGAGTAGATCGGATGACCACATAGCTCAAAGGCTAGAGTACTACATTGCAAAATTGAAAATCGTCATGAAATTCCAACATATAGCAGTTGTACTTTCTATGTATTCAGGGGAGCAAGTCAATAAAATTGTTGGGGGGTGTACGACAGAATGGGAACAAATATTTGATTTTGCAATAAAACATACAAGCTGTTTATGGAAATTTTCGTCTGGCCAAACTATTTCAATTAGAAACAACAGAAAGAGATCTAGAAGTTGATACAAAAAATTATTATAGCTCAACTTAAAATGATTGCATGAAAGAATAAGATTGGGTTTATTATTAGCAATTTAGCTCAAGTGAAATAACGTACCTACTGTTTCCGCTTATTTAATAATGTTAAGAAAGTAGACAAGAGTTAAATACTACAATTTACAATTTATAGTATCACAGTTGATTCAATTATTACCAATATATGACCCTCCTAGTTTTCGGCACTTTGCCCATTTCTTCACTACTTCATCCTGCTTTTGGTCCTGTTTCATTGTGCTCCGCATCAATGTCTATTAATTTGAACTTTGAGAAGCTCTGCTCATTTGACGCTGCTGTGATTGGGGCTGATTGGGTTAGACTACAATTAGACGCATACACTTTTCTGTTAAAGGGAATAGACCTTTGAATCTTTCTTCGGCAGTATTCAGCAGCTGTATGCAGTAAAGTAATACTAGGCTTGTTCTGATGGCAATGATTCCGAAAAATGTCTATTTCTAATTGTAAAGCATCTCTGTTAGGTTTGCATACAGATGGGAATAATTTCAAGAGTAAATATATAAGCAATGTTGGTTCAAGCTCTTTGTGGTATTCTTGCGAATAAGCAGGCATCAGCAATTTTATTGCTTGCTCATTTTCTGTAGTGCAACCTTAAGATTGTCATCCAACGCATAAATCTGTCAAAGAGAGATTAACTGCAGTTTCAGGGTTGTCATCAATCCGTTTTGGAAATAATCTTTTTTGTGATGAGGGACATATTCTTTCTCTTCATTGACTCTGTGATGGTGGGCAACAACAACCACTGCTTCAATCTCGTTGTTGATACTGCTATTGTCTTTGCTGATATGATTTAATGTGTGCATATAGTAACATTAATTGCTTCAAGGACATCGATGATGTTAAGATCGACTGCCTACACTTCCTATGTCAAGATCTTTGTTTTTGACATTACGTTTTTCATGAACATGAGGCAAGCAATAAATTCAAAATATTTTGTCTTTCTTAAAATGTTTCTAGCTTTCTGTTGCGTCTTTCTATCATCAACGCTTGTTTGACTTTCAAGAGCAGTTACTATTCCTTCAAAACTAGCCCAAATGAAATCAGCCTGTGCAATCCAACAGGTTGCTGATAAATTTCTCAGCTCAAGTGCACCGATAATATCCTGATCTTTTACATGTTGTTGAAATGCCGTGTACCTCTTTGTACTTGATGTAAAAATACGTACAGCAGTTCAAGCGTGTTGCTCGCAACTGTGCTCAACAGTTGTATTAATTATATGAGGCCAGGCAAAGAAAGTAAGGGACATCCCTTTCAATGTATTTTTCATTTTTGGTCAGCTTTTGGCACCCTTTAAATTTCCCAGACATTGAAGATGTGAAATCATACAACAGAAAACTAACTTTCTCTGAAATCAAGACCCTTCAAGAGCCTTCTTAAGATGACGGTATAGCTTTGGCTTGTCTGTCACCTGTTTTAATCACGACATCCTGCATATCAATAAGCCTCTCACGAGAAACTCCTGCAATAACAGATCACAATTACAGATTGCAACATATCTTGCAATTACAGATAGCTGGTCAAGATGGATAAGTGTCATGTGTTCTACCTGCAATAGCAGAAACAAACTCTGCTTCCTTAACTTGTTTATTTATCTCATGCGACACAATGTCAGAAAGTAACATTAAATATTCATTTTGACTTTTCCAGTTCATGTATGTTACTCGATGGCGGCGTTTTTGGCATCATCCATCCACATTCTCAAGCCCTGTGAATGCCTTGCAACTAGCTTGAGTATGTGATAGAAGCTTCCATGAGCCTCACTTTCTGATCCATGGAATGATAGTCCCTGCCCTGTCTGGCAAGCATCCGTGTTATGTCAAACAGTATCTTGATTGCCTCCCTGTTATGGAGTATTCTTTTGAACTCTGAATGGTGCTTCAAGTGTGCTATAAACCATAATTTGCTTGTCTGTCACAATTGCGTATTAAATGTTTCAAATGTATCAAAATCAATCACAACCTTACCTACGTCTGACTTTTATGTCGTAAAACTGGCAATATCTTTCCGGAAATAGCTCGGTTTGCAATGAGTTTTTTGTAATCACATCACTTTGTACCGAATGTGAGGCTTATTAATTCACCGTAATATCGTGTTTCTTTGGATATACTAAACCCCCAGGACATGACCAAATAACCAATTTCCAACTCTTCAAGTATTTGCAAACATGCAGTGTTTGAAGTTCTGAAGCTCTGTTATAGAACCCAAAAACATGCTTTTACAGGGACTTTTTCATATTCGAAGCCATAAAAATTCTGACTCCGTACACCTCTGATGTCAGTCTTATGTGAAAGTATGCAACTATGATTGAAATGAAGATTGTTATTTTAAGTTGGTGAACTTTTATGTATAATAATGTTACATTTGAAAGTCAATCACTATGGCTGAGAGTGATCCCTTACGAGTGACACTAGTTCTTGTTCTTGTGTTTATCAATTTGGGAGACGCCAGCAAGGTTACAGACAGTTGAATACAACGATAAACATGTGTGCGCCAACGAGGAATCAAACCTTGGCCTCCCGTACAGATTGTCGACATTCTGCCACTAAGCCAGGAGTAGAAAGTGTTGGATCCACTGAGACCGACGGTCGCAGGCACAAATATTGAACAATAGAATTCCTGCAGGCACATTTTTCTGAAATTTATATGTATTCTGAATCTATGGATAATTCATAAAGTTTATTATTGAAACCGAAAAAGATGTGTAGATGGATGAAATCAATTACTCTATGTATAAATAAAGTCAGTTTAAATTGCTTGAGCAGAAAAATTTCCGTTAAAATATTTGCAAGCAAAGTCTAGGAAAAATTATGTGGTCGCAGGCACTGAAAAATGTTTTCGACCCCTGCGACTGTGCCACCAGTTCTCCCGAGTATAATTTTAGCATGTAACTCAATCAATTTGGAATAGTTAGTTTGAGATTTTAATTAATTGATTGCTTATTATTCTGTTCAGATTGTTGGTGTTAATTCACTTGGTATGCCTCAACTAGCATCAAGCATTGAGCCAGCAAAGTTAGAGGAAATAAGACGGACCATATACATTGGAAATATTGCGAATGAGGTATGGTATTAAATTAGAGATTAAGACATTTAAATATTGGAGTTTCATTAAAGAATGCTTGAAAGAATTTAAGCATTTGTTTTTACTTAATTTATGAAATGCGTTTTTACCCACATTTTAGCTGAGATTAATTTGACACAGTTTTGTTTGCAAAATTGTTTTTTAAAAGACCAAAAATAGTTGATGAAGTCAAGCAAGATGATATTTTAATATCCATCAATAGAATCATCAATGAATATAATAATTAGTTTTTATCTTAACAAAAGTAATATTATTCTACAGTGTATATCCCGGATGTTGGATGATTGCTTGTTGGGATAGAGAACATGTTCTATTTGTACATGTTGTTCTTGTGTTTTTGCTTTGCGCAATCATTACCCCCCTCTAAAAAGGCAGTCAAATTGACAGTTTTGTGTATCACTTTTTCTCCATCACCAGGAACCTGTTTATTTTTCATAAAAAATACCGAAAAAACATGTTTTGGTCTCTAATAGAAGTAAGGCTTGACCCAATGACAATCTGCTTTCAGAATGATCATTTCAACATTTTGCTTAATAGGTAGATATATTTTTGTGAAGATCTGCTTAAGCTCAACTAAAGAGATAAGCCTAAGCCTGTAAAGTAATAGGAAGAATTATTGCGCTTTTTCTTTATAATCAATGGGAATTTAAAATATCTTTGTCTAACCAAAGTCATAAAGAGATGCCAACTGCATAAACACTTTAAGGAAAAAATCCAAAACTAAAAACTTTTGACTTTATGTACTTATCTCTTTTGTTGGACTTCAAATCTAGATCAATTTTATCTATACATCTTGAGCTGAACGTTGTATCGATCATTCTGAAAGCAGATTTCATTAGTATCATCCTTTTTTTTTAAGACAGAAGCTTGAAGTTGTTAGTGTTTTTTCCGTTGGGACACCCACTTGTGGAAATAAACAGGTTCCAGGTGGCGGAGTAGAGGGGTACACAAAAATACCCCAAAAGAGTCACTTTTACTGCATTTTTGGAGGGGTAGTGATCGTGCAAAGTAAAAATATAAGAGGAACATGTACGAATAGAAAATTGATTATTGCTCTTATTCTTATTATTATTATTATTATTATTATTA
The DNA here is from genome assembly GCA_916610825.1 of Haliclystus octoradiatus. Lineage (NCBI taxonomy): Eukaryota > Metazoa > Cnidaria > Staurozoa > Stauromedusae > Haliclystidae > Haliclystus > Haliclystus octoradiatus. The sequence continues at coordinate 4,486,955 of OU744447.1, forward strand.
TTATTATTATTATTATTATTATTATTATTATTATTATTATTATTATTATTATTATTATTATTATTATTATTATTATTATTATTATTATTATTATTATTATTATTATTATTATTATTATTATTATTATTATTATTATTATTATTATTATTATTATTATTATTATTATTATTATTATTATTATTATTATTATTATTATTATTATTATTTATTATAACAAACCACTCGATAAGCATAAACTCCTCATTAACTTTCCTAAACCATTCAGCGGCGCGTTGAAGCAAAGAAAGAACGATAGAGTCCTGAACTGCACTGATAAGTGGCTTAATCTAGGAAGTAGGAACTGACAGGGTCATGCTGTTACATGTGCTCAATTCAGCAGCAAGGCAGATTGCTTGTCTACAAGTAGACTTTGTGCCATTTAACAAAGAGCTAAGCAGCGGGATTCTAAGATAGTGTTTCACCTCAGTAATTTATTATTATTATTATCTTAGGTAACACCTGAACAGTTGCTGGCATTCTTTTCTGGTGTAGGTGAAATTAAGTATATTAAGATGAGTGGTGAAGATACTGCACCAATTAGGTAGGTAAACAACAAACATCCATTCATCCTCTATGTGTAAAATGTCGATTATCTGCATTGCATATGACCTATATCGTCATCATTTTCATTAGCTTTTCTCTGACCCGCAGATCATTTTTATTGTAGTTTTTAACAATTGTATGTAAATTGCATTGAAATCAGCCGTCGTTCAGAGTAAACCATTTCTAAGAAGACTTACATTAACATTATGCATTAGGGTTGACTCATAAAAAATTAAACGCCAAAATTGTTCCACTTAACTTGTTTGTAACTTGCTAGCTGTTTGGATTTCCATATACAGTAGCCTTAATTAAACATGGAGGGCTAGCTCAGATGGCAGAGCGACCAAACTTCACACCTGATCACTGTGCATTGTTGCGCATTGATGACCGTAGCCCATCTGCCATTGATCTGCAGTGTCGCAGCTAAGATCAGTAAAGAGTATTTACAATCACTGCTCTTAGTGAAAAGAACCCCTCTCCTCTAGATATGGAAGAGTGGTACGGGGCTCCTTCGGTAGGTCCGACAAAAATAGGAATCCTAGATTCTGGAAGGCTAGAGCAAATTCAGAAGAAAATCTATATTTTTATGATTTATTTGTCAAATATCAACAACAAAAAATTGGAAGAAAATCTATATTTTTATTATTATTTGGTCAAACATCAACAACAAAATATTGGAAGAAATTTTTTAAATGCCTCTAGGATTCAGGGTACGACAAAGTCTGAAACCTGGAAACCTAGTTTGCGGAAGGCTTGCAAAATTCAGAACGAAAGGGCAAAATGATAGAAATAAAGCTAAAATAATTAGAAAAATATGAAAAATAAAATTTCAATTTTATGATTTTGTGTCAGTAAAATTATTCAAAATGGTTATCTAGAAAGTTGAGGTTTGTGTTGCGTAAGGTAAAACATTTTGTCGCATCCTGGGTAGGGTGATACCGTCTCAATTACTTTCTTACTTACTTAAACCTTAAATAGAACATGATGGAATCACTATAGACAGATGATAGTATATCCAATGTATCCATCCATGTAAGTACTAATCTACCACATTGTTAAAACAAATCAAAAAGTCAAGTGGTCTCTATGCAGGGGTGACCACTATTGCAGGTATTACTATTCATTAAACTAATGTTTATCTTTGTATTATTTTTATTAGGAGTGCTTATATTGAGTTTTCTGAAATCACATCCATTGCGACTGCTCTGCAATACAATGGTCTAATTCTTGGTGGCATTCCTATCAAGTAAGTTTATTATCATGTTTAATGTTTATATGAAGGAATATGTCAAGTGTGATGTCAAGTCATGTGTCAACTTTTATACACACGTCGTATATTGTGGAAGGGCTGTCAAATTCCATGACTCCTAGTGTAAGAGAATATATAATGTAGAATTTGAGCGGTTTCTGCTTATAATAATTCAATTGGACATTTTGTTCAATGTATGATGGTGTTGTTTAATGGCTTAAGGCTAACATTAAAATAATACAGGGTATTAGCATTGCACAAAGTCAAAATCATACCGGATAGGTTGATGATTACATTGAAGGTGTCCACTGCTCTGTTAAACAGCAGACTTCAATATAAAAGTGTAATCAATCATGGCAACCAAAGTGTGTCATGGCGCCATTGCGGCTTATTTTCGAGGGTAAATTTATCAAACCGAGGCACTGTAGGTCAAGTCTATCTGAGTCAACTGATTACACTATGCCGTTCTGCTCTAAAGTCAAATCGGAGCACTTTTCATCCCACTTCAAATGTAAGGTCATTTTGACTCGGCAAAAGCGAGTGGATCGTACTGGTTAGCAAGTGTGTAGTGTAATTTAGAGGCCTAACCGTTATGAAAATGACTATGCTCGGATAGATAACCGGTATAGTGTTATCTTGGCCTAATAAATTTACCAAAATATCTGAATGTGGTTTTAAAAATTTACGTTGGAAATGCAAGGGAAAGAGTATTGTGTGCTACCACGGAAACTGGAACAGCTTCCCATTCACCCGCCCCCATAGAAGTTTGGTCAGACAAAAGGTTCAGCCTTCTGGAATCCTAGAGACATTTTTACATTTATTCTGAATTATTTTGTTAATGTTTCACCAATAAATCATCGAAAATATCAATTTTCTTTGAAACTTGCTCTGATCTTCCGAAATCTAGGATTCCAGGATTCCTACTTCTGTCTGACTCTGCGGCGACAAATTTTTTCTCCTTTCAGAAACCTTTTTTTGTTCTAAAACCTTCTAATATAATCATTAATTGGTAATTGCCAGGAGGGTTGTGTGGTGCCCTCGTATGACCAAAGCATTCGTTATTCGTATAGTTTCGACCTTATCTTATTAATTAATGCTGTTTCCACAGGGGTGGGACCAGAGGACAAAGGGGAAAACAGTCCCCTCGTCGGGAAAAGCCGGTTTTGGTTGTCAGCAAGACTTTTTTATTAGCCCCCTTGTCGGGGCTTAGCTGGTGGGGAAAATTCTGGCGCCACCCCTGTATATGCAGAACCATCTATTTACAAGAGTTGGGACGCTCCTTCAGGTGTCGCTCCCAGTGCCAATTGGACAGATGACAGTCACGTGATTTTATAGACTCCATTTTCGTTCCATCAAACCCAGGCTCGCAAAATTTGAACAAAGCGCGCGAAAATAAAATCATGAATTCGTAAAACATTTTTTCAAAACCTCGTTTTCAATGGAACAAAAATGGGGATTGCTGAACAAAAGCTGCGTATCCCAACTCTTATAAGTACAGTAAATGACTCTGTGTATTTGTATATGGGTCAATGTACACGGATGTGCTTAACAATATAATCATGTGTGTGACCCATCCAAACAACACCCTGGATTGATGCCCAACGGTATTATCTTTCCGATAAGCTATACAAAAGTTGTTGGAATTGATAAGCTATAACCTTTAAGCTATACGCTCCATTATCTTTCCGATAAGCTATATACAATATTTGTTAAGTTTGCATCGTTTTCGTGAACACTTTGAGGTTAGTTTTGGAGTGCCTAATACCCCCCCCTCAAAAAAAAAAGGGTCTCAACTAGACCGCATTTTGCGAGAGTTTCACTCTTTGTTTTTTATGTCATTTTTGACGATTGAATGAATGAATGAGAAAAGGAAAGAAATAGACTAGAAAATAAGATTCTAGGATTCCAGAAGACTAAATCATTTGTCATGGAGCTCTGTTACTTGTACCTACGACTATACGATGCCGTACATTTTGTTGATATAGCGTGATTAATCTTCGCATCAGAGCTAACACGAGTCGTATTTAGATCAATGTGTCTGATTGTTGTGTACTGTACTATGGCAATAATGATTATTTGATATCTACTGCGATTGTTGATTACATATCTTTGTTGTGGTTAAATAAAAAGAAGCATAAACGTATATTGCTTCCTTCATCTATTATCTCTACTTTCTTCACTGATAACACGTTGACAATGCGATTAAAATCAATTTACATTATTTACCACACTACATGCATGAACTAAGCTATAGATTGTTTCCGTCGTAACAAACGATAGTTGACCATCCAATGTCTCCAATGTACTGTCTGTATTATCGCAATATGAAACAGTGGAAACAGTTCTGCACTTGATTTTCGCCGGAGGTGCAGTTTTGAATATCAAGGGCGTACCGCAAGAATTCACAGCATTCACACCCAAAACTTGATTAATTTTTATTTATTTATTTTTTACCAATGTATTGATTTTCTTTGAATACTTTTTCTGAGTCGTGTGTAAAGTTTAAAAGGTTGGTCCTTCAGACGTTTTCAAAAAATTGTATTTATTTGCTTCTGTTTTCCAATATTTGTTATCACACATACTAGATATAGGATCACATTCTAAGAATGGGCCGTCCCTCTTTCACCTAGCATGTATTTGTCCTACAAAGCAGAGGTGTATAGGAGCCGGAATCAAACTCCGGTTCCGCATTTCAGTAGAAACCGGACTGTAGTGGACGTTTTGCCAGTCAGAAACAAGAGTCTAGAATGCAATGCTGGTAATTTCTTAGTAAAGTTGAAAAATGTCTGGATATTTCTACTTAGATGTTGGATAGCTACTTTTATCAGAATGGGCTATTTTATTTCGTACCTCTCTATGTTTGATTATTTTTGGGTTGATAAATCAATCTGTTTTCGGACTTTTTACAGCAGTTTGTCTGAAATATTGGGGAATCTTATTTCTCTTGCCTTTTCGGAACCAGACTCGGAGTCAAACGCTTTTATAAGGACTATTTTTGGATTCGAAATCTGAAAATTCTGACTCCATACAGAGCTTTTTTACGTCGGCCATGTTGGCGTGGCATAACAATGCTCCACCCCGGTGTCACGTTCCTTCAAAATACACCACCCAGGTCATCAATCATTTTCTTTAAATAATTCTCCAGGGACTCGTTGCACTACCAATTTACACCAAAACCATGAAAGGGTTGTGAAAACATCATGAAAATGTAAAGAAAGTAAAAACCACAAATTCAAGCCATGAAAACATCTATATTCACCATATAAAATGTGAAAATGCCATGAAAACGCAATGAAATTTCACGATTTTTTTCCATGGTTTTGGCATCCCCTCTTTCCATTATGAGGATATTTACATCATTAATATTCAAATATACATTATGTATTGTCAAAGAGTAAATAGTGTGTGTCAATGAATGTTGTATATTTCATGAGATCTGTCATCCTTAATTAGCTTAATTAATATTTAATCTCTTTATAGGATAATGTTTTCAAAGACAGCCATTTGGAAACCACTTCCTGAAAAGAAAGAAACAAAAAAGGAAACTGAAAAATCGTCACGGTCAAGTGAGTTGTTTTTAACAATGTATATAACATCATTTGCAAGTATTGCCAATGAATCATGTCCGTATCGGTCCGCTTGCCTTGCGTTTAGGCCGTACTGCTAGTAGTAGTAATATAGCATAGACAGTCACAATATAAGAATGTGCCGCCCCTCTTACGCCTAATTTATTTGCTACACAAAGAACGCTACAAATCACGGTCAGATATAGCTGACAAAGAAACTTGTAAATACGACAATGTGCGATACAAAATATTATGAATAAGATATTACTTGCCCATAGGCCGCACTAGACTGGACCGTATAGACCAGGCAATCAGTGTCCAATACAAATGAAATGTTGTTATTGTATAGATTTAAAAAAGCTATGTACAGCAGATTCTGAAGAAAATCGATACTTTTATATGATATAAGATGCCAGCATCAAAATTTATGTTGTGAGATTCCACGAAGAGGCAACGTTTGTGTAACGTTAGTAACGTTGGCCTAACGTTCTCGAAATGTTTTGGTCCGTGACTCAGGCTAACGCGTTTATCAGATCCTGCAAATAATCTAGGCAAATGCAGTGGATACAAACCCTCAGACTATCTTCACCAATGGCGTAATTTTTTTCGATCTGGGAATTATTTCTTGGTTAAAAAAGGCCTTAAATATATTGTTTAGAGTTTTTGAACCCACATATCGCTGAGAATAAAAAGGGATTGGATCTAGCTTTATGACGACAAAGTCACAAGTGGCGTGGTTTACCTAACAAACTTGGGAGTGTTCTGATCACCCGACGTTTGAGATGGCATATCTCGTCGGAGCGCAATGGAAGTTACTACAGGGGGCTTAAGAGTAACCCCACCCTCCTCGGGTCTCATCAGATGATAGAAGCATATGCCTTTGGTAATATTCCATCGATGGATTCTCGTTTTTATTCCTGCTTGCGTGTTGTATCAATCTTATAGGTTGTTTTCAAATATCTTTTTTATACGTTTTTCTTGTTTGTAGGCTCACGGCGTACTCGTTCAAAGTAAGTTGATGTTATAGTTTGAACTTTCTTTATAATGTTTCCGATCATTTCATTCCTCCGACTATCGTTATATCGCATCATCTCAAAAATCGTTATACTTTATTTCCCTCTCGTTGGTTACCTTACTTAATTGAATCGCGACATCTTGATTAAACATAAATCCATAGTACGTTGCAAACGATCCGATAATCGTTACTGTAAGTATTTGTTTGTTTACTATACAGATCACCCTCATCGCGTAGACGATCTCGATCTCGTTCATCATCTCGTCGGCGATCACGTCGTTCACGATCCAGATCTTCATCGCGATCTCGTGTCTCACGTCGTCGACATTCTCGTTCGAGATCAAGGTATGACTATCATTCATAATGGCAGAACAGTGATTGGTTTTAATCGTGTGGCTCTCTTTATGTGGCCATACTCTTTAATGATAGGATTATTCTTACTTTTGATGGTGATGTGAATGGAGAATGAATAATTGAGTCTTCGTAGTCCCTTCTATTACGTTACTTCAATAATTTGTATGTTTTTATGCTAGTCTAAACCCAGCCAAAGTCGTGCCCCCACGTGCTGACTCGCTGACTGCTGATGAAAAGATGTACAGTAGCTATATATTATAATCATTTTTATTTCATATACTGATGTTATTCATACACTCCTTCCATTTTATATTTATATTTTTATGTTTTATATTATTATTTATTTATTTATTTATTTATTTATTTATTTATTTATTTATTTATTTATTTATTTATTTATTTATTTATTTATTTATTTATTTATTTATTTATTTATTTATTTATTTATTTATTTATTTATTTATTTATTTATTTATTTATTATTATTATTATTATTATTGTTCTGTTTTATATTATTATTATTATGTTATTGTTATAGTTTTATATCTTTTTATACTCCTTTTTATATATATTTATGTTCTGATATTCTGATAGTCAGTTCTCAACCTGCAATAAAAAAAACACAATTGTTGTGTTAAACGTTGTTGACAGAAGATGACAGCGTCGGAGATAATTTTTGATTTCGATTTGGTCAACAAAACTCCGAAAATCATTCAAAATAATAACTTTTCTAACAGTCAACTTCTCTTATTTTTTACTTGATTAATGTCGAGTTTAAACCTTTTTGCAATGATGTACACATGAAGCATGTACCAATGCAATCGTCAATGAAAAACAACAGATTTCATAAGCAGCAGAGATGCATGGAGTCCGAATATTTTCAGACTCCAGACCGAAAAAAGTCATATTAGAAGAATTTGATTCGTAGTCCGGCTCCGAAAATGTACTATATAGTCAATCGATTATGCGAATCGATTATGCACTACATAGTCAATCGATAGCCTGGCTCCCTTACCTTACCTCTGTGATGATCCGGGGTTTAACGGGGGATGTAATTGAGGTTTTTTACTGGCCTTTGCTTTTATTTATTACACTCCGGCTCAATATGTTCCCGAATATAATACTAAACAGTATTCACTACATTGAATTCTCATACAAAAGCTCGTATTTTGGGTTACTGCCAGAATGTCAATTTACTTCAAACATCACAGCAGTTCACAAAGGTGTGGGGACAAATTACATCCAAAACAATACAGTATAGACCAGTTTCCTTGACATCACATCTGGTAAAACTTTTCGAGATGGTACTACGAAAATTTATCGTAGAACATTTAGAGATCAACAATAATAATCAGAATGGATTTCGTTTTGAACGAAGTACGTTAACACACCTTCTAGCTTTTTACGACAAAATCTAAGATGATTTACTTAAAACGTGTTGCCAAAAACCAGGCTCTTTCGTTGATGCTGTTGAAAATTTATTACTAATATATTCAATATTACAGGTTGTGTGATAAGTATTCTATATGAGTTATGATTTCTGTATACTATATATGTATATGATGATGATGATGATGATGATGATGATGATGATGATGATAATATCAAGTATACATAAACAAGGCTCAGGATCTCCACAAAAGGCTGCATTGATTCAAAATGACCTGGACTCGATATATGCATGGGCATCTGATTCAGGTTGTTTCAACGAAGATAAATTTTAAATGATACATTCTCAGAAAGACCAAAACACCGTTAAGCATACTTACAATACACCAACTATTGATACAGTCAAACCTGTTATAACGGTCACCTCTATACTGCGGCCACCTGTTTATAGTGGTCACACCTGCAATGTCTGAAATAGTATTTTTCTATTGAATGAAACCTGTATATAAAGGACACCTGTCTATAGTGGTCAATTTATCTACCTCTGGTAGCTGGCCGTTATATACAGGTTTCACTGTATAATACCGCAATTTACGTCATTACACGTCTTGGGTATCGTTATATGTGTGATTCTGTCACATTCGATTTACATATCGCAGCTATATTATACAAAAAGCAAATCGCATGATTGGATGGATAGTTCGAGTGATGCATACCATGGAACCAATGATGTTGCGATATCAAGCCCCAGTTCGTAACATGTTGGAATATTGTTCCCATCTAAGGTCACCTTCAAAGTCATCATCCATTAATGGCATAGAAAATGTTTAATGAAGGATTACAAGACGCTTGATCGGAATTCGTGGTATGGACTGGCCCAACTACTGGGTAATACTACAAAAGCTAAACATCCAGAGACGGAGAGATTGTTTTTGTGTAATTTATGTTTGGGAATGCATCCATGGATACAAGTACTTAATTAGCCCTCGAACCGACGTGATAGATAAAATCTGTTTTACAAAATTGTTACTTTCCAAAATAAAGATTTACTACATTAACAGAAGTCAAGAAGCAGCGCTATCAACTTTACTAAATAAAAAAGATGTGAAAAATACAAAGAGGACATCTTTAAATTATGAACACATATTTAAACAAACTTGTTGCAATGAATACATAATATTCTCACGACGCAGTTGTTCTTGAATAATGGGATTAATCAAGGCGTGAATAAATAATAAAACAATTATCAAACTCGGTTTTGTATCCACTGAGAATTATCAGTCCTCGGTGTGGGATAATACGCGCCTCGGCCTGATAATTCTCAGTGTCACGCTCAATCTCGTTCGATAATTGTTAGTTGTCTCGCCTTATAATAATGTAGTCAAACGCCGTTAGCCTGTGTGCATTACGTCAGAACTCCATTTCATACAGCGACTCTCAGTTTCATGGAGCGGAACACGGGATAGAGGCTCTTGCCTAATAATAATGCATCGCCAATTCCCGCCATCCTCCGGCCTCCGTTTATTTCGCTATGCATTCGTGCATAGTTACCATTAACTCCATGATTGACAGATTCGCGTGAAATCGGCAATATAGTTGCCTGTAAAGTAATTATCTGTCTGAAATTCATTTCGAAATTTCTAAAATTCATATGAAAATGTCTGAAAATCACTTGAAAATGTCTGACTTTCACATGAAAATGTCTGAAATTCACTTTGCGAAAGTGTAGTGTAATAATAGAGGAATGAAAAATTTATAATAAAATATTCAACTTTGTAATGTTTATCAAGAAAATACATGAGGATTACATCCTCCAAGACTCCTCAATATATTCACTCAATTCTTTTGAAAACTGAATACTCCTGCCGAAGTCGGAGATTGACTATCATTGCTGTTGAACACATCTGATAAGCATTTTCCGAAATAATGTCCAGCTTTCCTATACTGGAATCCTAGATAATTAATTACAGCTTTTTTCCTTATCGATATTTTGTTGAAATTTTAGCCCATATATCATGAAAAATATCAATTTTCTTGTGAATTTGCCTTCTAGATTATAGAATTCCAACTTTTGTCTGACCTTGCAAAGGATAGATTTCCTCACGGCAATTTATATAAGCCATTCCTATGTTTTGTTTTTCTACCTTGATAAAATTTCAGATTTGTCAAATATTCTAACGCTGGGTACATACATTGTTTCTATAGAATTCCATCTGTTGAGTCATTTCATTTTTCATCATAATTAATGTTATACCGTTAAATGACATGACCATATTTAGTAGTTTTTTGTTTGATGTATTATATAACAAATGTTATGTTGTTTACTGGATTAACCTGGATATATACACGACCACACAAATTGATATTATCCATAATTATGTTAAAGCTGATTGATTTCACTGTGCGCGTTTTTATAATAATTGGACAAAGCGTAAGTGTCCTATGTTACCAATAGCATCAACAACAAGTTATATTATGCCTTGTATCCAAGTTAACCAATTTTATAAGTCTATTTATTTCAAGCGCTTTTATACGCACTGTGGTGCAAATTATCTACATTGGTGTCGTGTTGTTACATTGATCTCAATGTAAACGAACAAAATATTGTTTTGTATTACTGTAGCAGCTGGCGATTGCTAACCCGCTAGTCAATGTAAGCCTGTTCCCCACCTTCGGTGCGTACCAAGCATATTGCCCATGGTCAAAATGATTGTACCACTCCGTGTGACCCGGGATATTTATATTTTAATAGTCAGCACCAGGGATAGAACAGAGACACGACTGAAAGCCTTAATAATTCAAAGTCGAAACGTTGGAACAAATTTAATATTGATTTTTTGTCGCTATCTTTCATACTAAAATGATTGTAATACACCTGTAATATTTTTAATGTATGCAGAGATCGTCGCCGTCGCCGCTCTCGCAGTCGTTCGCGTTCGAGATCACCTTCATCTAGAAGTAGAAGAAGTCGTACAAGCCGTGGAAGGTTAGTTTTTGGCCACCCACATATCAATATACATAATAGGTTACATTGTTGTGAGTTCTATGTGTCATTTTTTATCATTATTCAATTCATATAGTCGCAGAAGATCAAGGTCCCGTTCAAAATCTCCAAGCAAGGTCAGATCAAAGTCACGGTCAAGGTCACCTGATGACAGCCGAAGACGACGCGATAGAGACCGCAAAGATAGATCAAAAGACCGCGATAGTCGCCGACGTTCATCATCACCGTCTTCTAGGTATACTACATCAATAGTATTATATTTTTGTTTATCATTTGCACACAAATTACAGTGATAATATTTTATGAAACGAATGGCTGGAAAACTGCTATTTGTGCACACGAGGCAGTTATGTGACTCAAAGTAAAGTCTGGAAAAAGGAAGTTCAGACTAAATCCATTATAATTGTCACGGAAACTTTGGGCGTAGCATATATCATTGGTCTGCATAATTTTGCTAATAATTTCCGGGCATATCATGAACATCCCCCCTCCGACGAAGATTTCCTTTCCAAGCCGATGTGATTATACATGTTGTGAAAATCTGTTGTTTATTATTCTTTGTAGACGTAAACGTAATAGAAGTAAAGACACAGAACGTCGATCTTCCGCCGGCCGTCCAAAAGGTGACGCATCCGATCGCGATGAAGACAAGACATCGAATGACACATCTACTGGTTGGTGTTTATTCATTATACTAATGCTATTTTTTATCATGTCTCAACCAATAATTTTATTGGTTTGAATTGCCGCCTATGAGTCGGTGTCTCTGTCTGGATGATTGTTAATCGGATAGCTAAAGCCATGAAGTTCCTTAATCGGTATCATATAGTTTGATTGTAATCTATGCCGTCTGGTTTTTGAGATTAGCCAACCAACGGAGAATCCCATATTTTATTCGATTTGATTTTGTACACCATTATAATGGAGGGTTTTTGTAGAGGCGCTTTATCAATGAATGATTATATAGATAGAGGAAAACTGAAGGCCCAGTCACAATGATTTGTTTTAGATAGAGAAAAAGTAAGGAATTGATAATCTATTTCTGAAAAAAATACTAATAACCTTTGATCAATTGGAAAATCTACAATCGGTGTAGTAGTATATAGTCAAATAGAAAGACCAGCCAATCATATGGACACTTTGACTATCAGATATTTATTGGAAACAGTCTAATATAATATTGAGGTGAAGACGTTTATGTGAGAGTGCTCAATGTTTGTTAAGACAGAGCAAGCCTTTTCCGTTACTCAGAGTTTCATGCGTTTTGGAAATAGTCTATGATTAATTACCATGATGTTCAGAACTAATTGCAGCTACAAAATATTTTAAAATGTGCACAGGAACTAGTTCCAGGTTTGGCTGATTTTTTCTATGTGATAGAACTACTACACAGATTGTAGATTTCCGATCAAATGAGCCTGGAATACCAAGAAAAATTCTGACACGTTTTCATAATTTATTTCAAGATTCATTGCTGATTGAGATTACTGTTTTGATCCATTATATGATTAGATATTCTAATTCTACATGCGTTAATCAGGCGTAATATGAGAGAGGAGTTCGTCAGGAAAGCTGATTTCCTCTAGTTTTCTATCCGCTTTAAAACAAAACAGATTTACCTTGTCCCAAGAGTGGCATTAGTATTTCCCAAACAAAGGAACTAATTCATCTTAACCAGGGAGATATGACAATACAGCTTATGTTAATTCATCATTTTATTCGCTCACCAACCGGATCATTCCCATGTGGAACTCTTTACCCGGGGAAGTGGTTAGCACAACCTGACTTGCTATTTTCAAATTTAGATTAAATCGGCTGGTGATCTTACCAGCTCTTTATTTCAAACACCTAAATTTCCAAATTAGAGTTGGTACAATAATAACGCTATAATATATATAGCCTTGATATTGAATTTACTGATACGTCAATGATGTTACTGTTAACGCCTAATTTTGGTGATTTTTGCAATTTAGCTAAAAACAGGCATATTCCATTATGCAGGCTTTAATAATCTTATAAAATTTAATAATTCAGGAATTAAAAAGATGGTATATGGAAATTATTCAAATTCTTTGAAACTTTTGATTGATTCTAAATAAATTGAGAGCATTTGAGTTTTCTGAAATGGGAAAATTAATTGGCTGATATTTCTCTCGAATTGGGTCTCAAACATTTATACATTTATACAATCTTTGAGTAAAAAATCTGTCTGAAGATCGCTGTGAAATGCGTGAAACTTAAGTAACAGTAAAGAATGTGTATTATTTGACTCTTTCGCCATGTATTATTATTATTATTACATTTATTTATAAATATTGTAATAAAAATCATCAAAACAACTGAATTCTAACGATTTGTTGCAATTGTCCCATTACAGGTGATGCATCTGTTCAACAATCGAAATCAAAAGATGATAATCGTGAATTAATATCGGATAATCCATCAGAAAATCGATCACCAAAAAGATCTGATGATGATGGATCACTATCGCGAAAGGATCGGAAGAAAAGTACACAATCCCGATCCGATGATGAAAATGATCGAAAGAGTGATTAAAATTATTATTTTGATATAAAATAAAAACTTGATTCTCATCATTTGTTGTTGTTGGTTGTTGTTTATTTGTCAAAAATACTGACCGGATTATATAGCAAAGTAAAATTTCCACTTACATATATCCTTTAAATACATAGAGAAAACATAAAATAAAAATGTGTTATTGTGTTAACTAGTACAGTAGTTCATATAGATTGTTAATTAACTTTGCATAAGGCATTTAGATCAACAATGTTCAGTTTTGATTTGAAGGAAAATAATGTTTTGGAGGTGACCACACTCTTGTAAACTGTTCCACCATGGAATAGTTTGTGAATTTTATGAATATTTTGTAACCATTATCATGAATCAACATGATTTGAAATAGATTATTGCATATTTACTATATATGATCTAAATACTGTTAATATGTGAATCAAAAAAAAATATACCATATATAGAACAATGATAGTACTTGTATTATCTTTGTTGACTATGTCATTTTGGTGACAGACTTTCTATCGCTAAACATTTCAATGTTTGTTTAACCTCATACACATTATTAAAGTACAGTAGTTCCCGACAAGATGGACTAACATTAAGCTATTAACCAAAAAATTCAATGGTGCCAAAATGTAAACCCTAAATGTTACTCTATATTATGTTCTGTCTGTGCTGTATAGTTGTGGAAATATATCAAAAAAAAAAAAATGTTTTTTGATGTTTGTTCAAATGTACCAACCAAATCTGGTTCTCAATGTGCAATGTAGCGCTGCTAGCGCACACATGAAGTCCTGGAAATTTGGCAACTTTGCGCATTGACTTTACTTTGATTAGTAACAAGTTGTGGATTATATTGCTAAAAAGTTGAGAATTTTAAAAGCAATCCCGAATTTAGCATACTACTCTAAAAATGATATGTAGTTTTTTATTCTCTGATTCATATTAAAACATTATTAATTTGGCATTTAAACGTTAGTGCTGCATTTAAATCATGCAGTTAAGAGTATTAGGGCCTATTAGACAGTGATTCGGTCCGTTTATTGTCCGTAGCAAAAACTCCCGCAGAGGCGAGTTAAATCTTTACTAAAAACCGCCCTTATTCATGACCAATGTATTTATATAATAGCCTAAACAATTGCTTAAAAGACCAATTTAAAGAATAGCTGTACAGCTATGGATGTTGAAAACGCGCACAGCCAGTATCAGTCGCATAAAAATGAAAACTCAGGAAATATGCTTGCGTGATTATCATTGATTTTATTTATGTACAACACAGTGTCATTTTATAAACACGTTTTGTAGTAATTGTAATCTTGGGGTGACAGAGTTCGTTGAGATTTTTTGCCGGTACACAGTAAAAAATTGTTTTAGCAGACGGAATTGTAAATCGGGAGCGTTATCTTTGATGTTCATAGCAAAGCAACGTGAAGCCACCTTCGTATTCTTTGATATGTGGCGCCTATAGAAACGATGATAATTTATTGCTTGAATGATTTAAAATAAAAATACAACCTTGCCATAAGGATAGATAAAAGTTGTAGAAACTTTGGAAACTATTTTTTATAGTCATGATTGTTTTCTAAACATTACCTAAACGTTTAGCACTAAAATCAATACAATAACTTGCCTTGGTAGTTAATTGACGCCCCTAAGTACTACATTCAATAACAATACGTAGTCATTACAACTTCTAAACAATGCTAACTGTCAACGTTAGAAATACCCTTATATCCTAAAGGGTCATTCGCTTGTTGTTAACTATTGAATTACCATACACACGTGCAACTACTAAACGACGGTAACATCAATTGATGACAACGATTTAACCAATCAAATCATCTGATTAGACAATAGAGTGTTGGACGCAAAATCATTGCGGACAAAATCTGTGTCCGTTAGTACGGTCTTCGTTCGACCCCCTGTCACCGTCGTCAAATATAGAGAAACGACTGGAAAAGCGAAATGGTTCACTATGTTGGCACATAGACGAATTAGTTACAGCAGTTAGCATAATGCTGTTTTAATAGCAGAATGCTTAAATCTAATATTTTATTCTAATTAATTTTAATCGACTGTATTATTTATTACTTCAAGAATGGTGTCGTTATAATGTCAACGAAGTTTTGGTCGTTCCATGACTTTTACTACAGAACTTGAGTTGCTCGGTTGCAATCACGATAACATGAGATGGACTCTCAATTTGGCGTTGGCCTTTCTCCTTGTATGTTCAAATAAATTTTATTTTTATTATGCATGAATTATAAGTTATGATGTTGATATAATTTAATTGTTTTAAATTGAGAATGATTTTGTGACTTGAATTGATTCGAACAGATGTGTTTTTTTTTCATCCAAAATGTTATCTCACAAGTGCTCTTTGGCGGACATACTTATGTTTTAGATAAGATATATTTATGTGTGTTTATCTCAGATTATTTTCACTTACAGATGCAATGGAAATTTGTCACTACATCAAAATTACATAAATCTGAGGAAGAAAGAAAATTATGTCTCAATCGTTCGGTAAAAATAAACTTTGATCAGATCAAAAAATTATTTACCCTCAGCTGTTTCAACCACTGTCCATTTGTTTACGTTGTGTTTATTTGTTTTATTTATTTTGCTTTTTTAGCCAAAATATTTTAATTCATATCTTTGGCGTATTGAAAGTCAACCACCTTCATATTTATTTGGTACAATTCATGTACGTTACGATTTTCTATGGAATTACATCCCCAAAAATATGAAATATATTCTACGTTCAATTGATACACTTTATACAGAATTAAATTTTAATAATCGAACTACATTGGAGACATTAAATAAATGTCGTTTCTTAAAAGGTAATAAAACATTAAAAAATATATTACCAAAAGAATTGTATCAACGTTTACGTCGTCATTTAGAACGTGTACGTAAAACAATCATTAATTGGCTACCAAATCATTATAGAAATCCTATCGTAGCATCCAATGTTTTTCAATTATTAACCAGAAATTGGGAAAGAAGAGGACCTATATGGATTGTAATATTAGTTATGAATGATTTAACACCATCGGGTGTAATGAGCAATCAACGCATGGCTTTAGACATATTTATTGGAAATAAAGCAAAGAGTAAACGAAAATTATTTCATGGTTTAGAAGATGTCAGTGATCAGTGTGAGCCGTTTAATCAACTCAATATTTCTGAGGTGAGATTATAATTATTATTATCTATGTTTACTAAAAAATAATGCTGCCTGGACTGAGCCTTAAAAAGATAATTACAATGTTTAGGTTGTGTACCACTCATTTTTCCTCTACCCCGTTCTGTGACCCCCTCCCACTTATAGATGTGTTCCAACATAATAAATTTTACGTGTGCTAGCATATAAAACAACATATATACAATATTCAAATTATTTTGTATTGTATTCGCATTCAATTTTATGAATAATGTTTGATTTACTGTACTTTTACAGTACATTTATGCAAACAAAAAAAGTGCTGAGAATTATTTTTGCATAATGTATCGTACCTCAGATATATTTGTACATTTTTACTATTCTATAAACTGTTAACACTTGATAAATATGTCAACGCTAAACATTTATAGGGCTTTCACAGTTTATTGCACCTCTCCATGCATGCTGTGGTTACGAAAAAAATAGACCTATTGGGATATATTTAAAACTTTCGTTTCACAACAACAACAAAAAATGGTCTTATAAGAAAATACATGGCAAGATTTTCCTATAATTATAAAAGAAAATTGATATGTTCTTACACCGTCATAATTGAAGTTATAATAACTACTGTTTATCATGTTAAACATTTTGGTAAATTTACGTTTCGCCGGTATATAAAAATAGTTTATTTATGCTAAAAAGAATATCACCGGGTTTTCAACAAGAAAGAAATTAATTTCCGGTAGACTTAAAAATGAATTTTTTGGTGTTCATCAAAATTCAATCAAATATCTTTAATTACAGAGGATATTCTATGTTTAATTTTACGACGTGATCAAATAAATTCTCTTCGTTCAATGCTTTTTATTCCAGTTTTAGCCGTTTAAATCTTTCATAGTATGTTTTAATTACAAGCTTACGTACAGATTTAAAAAGCGGCATATCTGAAATTGTTATGATCGGTTGGGGTGCTAGTTTAAAAATCTCAATTGTTTCATTTTTCTATATTTCTTAGAGGGTGTTTGACTATAAAAAAAAGCTTTTTCAAACTGTTTTTTGTATGATAGTTTAAGTTTTGCAGAGTAGTTAAATATTGTTTTGTTTACAGAGAGTGCTGAGCGTAATGAAAATACAATAGATCTATTTATTTGATACTAATCAATGCATTTATGTAGAAATTGAAGGATTTTTAATAGTAAATATCATTAGATTTACAATAATCTTGGATGTTTAAAAAAAAAATTCAAATTAGGTTTCAAGCATATTTCTACACATATACTGCATCTAGTCAGTTAATAACTGTAATTAACTTATTTAATATCTAGTATCCAGGCTCTTTCTCTATGAAATCGTAACAACAAGATCATTAGCCATATGCGTACATATAGTATGATGTTAATCTTTTAACGTAATCTAATTTTTTAATTGATTCCAAGATCTTCATGCAACTTAAAATATCAGTTATTTATTTCATTTGTTTAGGGATAGCCTATCCCTGTGTCATAATTTATGTTTTTATTCTCAGGGCTATATAAGATAAATTGTAATCTGAAATTTAAGCAATTACCAAATAAATAATTTCAAATCCTTTTTGTTTATTTTTGTTTGCTAAGTAGAGAACTACGTATAATTTATGCTAACACAATAATCATATTCCTAGATATTGCGTAGCAAAAATGATATGACAGACGTTTTCAGAATAAAGAGTAGTTATTAATAGAGTGTGATTTGTTTGATTATTTCTAAGTGACTTGATTGAGTATTAAAGTCAGTATTAAACTCAATCACTGCGAGAGAAGGTTAATTCAGATTAAAAGCAGCTCTGATTCCATTTCCATCTAAGATATAATTTAACCCTCAAACACATTTTTTGTCGAAGCTGAAAGTTCAAGCTCCATGAAATCCAATCAAAGCATAGAGTTTTGTTGAGAATGTCAGGAATATTTGAAGCATTAGCTCTTCTTCAATGATATAATACAACTTATCCTTTAAGAATTTGATGTTACTTTTAATATGATGGTTAGAATTGACATCAGAGGGGGTCATAGGGGTTACAGACCCCCTTTCTTGGATACCCAGCCTCCTCGTAGAGGATTACATTTTTACTTATTCACGCGTTTTTGTGATTTTTCTATAAATAGTCCCCTCGTTTGGAGGAGTCAGTTTTCTAGAATCCTAGAGGCATCTCAACATTTTCTTCTGAATTTTTGTTGTTGTTGAGGTTTGACCAGAACATCATAAAATATAATTTTTCTTCTGAGTTTGCTCTAGCCTTCCGAAACCTAGGATACCAGGATTCCTACTTTTGTTGGACCCTGACTAAATACTTGATAATATTTCAAATCATAAATTATATCATAGATACTATTTACGTAAAGGTGTGAAACTCGTTACTTGTTGCTCAAAGAAACCCATGTTCGTAACCACCCTAGTCTTCCGTGTTGAATAGGCTGCAAATTATTATAGGCTATTAAATAGAAATCCAGAGACGTGTTGCTGACGTTGTCTGAAGTTGCTAACACATTTTCAATTATCCCTAACTTCATTCTCTATATTATTGCAGGCTATATTCTTATTGAACCATGTATTGAATTTACAAGAAATTTACCTGCGTGATGAAGTGAGACGACGTTATAGCATGGAACAGAATGCATTAGTTGAACATTACAAATGTGGGAATTTACAATCGTTATTAAAACAAGCAGGGAAACTTCTTCCCCCATTAAATATTACACCTATTTTAACAGCAGAAGAAAAACAGCGGATATCTGCTATTGATCAATATTTTATTGAGGAACTATTGCAAAAACGAAATGTTAAAATGGCGAATAGAATTGAACATGTTTTGCAAACATCAAAACAAAGCACATTGTTTGCATTGGGAGTAGGTATGTTATAACGCACTGTGTATGTGCAGTGTGCACTTAGTGATGTCTTTAGGGCATCTATCAATCATGTGCTGACAATACCATTCAGTAAGGCATAAAGATCGGTAAAAGCATTAGCCTTCTGAATTTTAAACTTTTTTGTTGTGAATTTTTTATTGAGGTTTGGCCTATAAGTAAGAAATATTAATTTCTTTGCTTCTGAATTCTCGAAAACCTTCCAGGATCTAGAATCCTAGGAATCCAGGATCCTCATGTTTGTCAGACCCTGACGGAACTTTTGCAAAAATACAATTCAGCAGTTCATGAACTGTTCATGAACTGTTTATGAATGTTAAATGGTCCAATTTTTTATGAACCTCCATGGCCAGTTCATGAACAGTTTATGAAAGTTTGGGGCCATTTAACGTTCATGAACTGTTCATGAGTTCCTGATCTGCTTTTCGCAGGGGAAGACTACTGTAATGCTATTTCAACTTTATTTTTATGTGGGAAATAAGTTTGAATGACAAGGCACTACTGCTCCATATCCAATGCTCTGTTGATCGAAACAGTGGGCCTAGGCCTATCAATTATATATGTAAATTAAGTAAGTGAATTACCTATTGATGAGGAATAATATACATGTAGGGGGATTTCCTTTAGAGAACTATGGTTTGTTTACCGGCATTTAAAACCTATTTAACAAGAAAGGCCTTACTACCATGATTCCAATCCTCTGTTGATCAAAACAGTAGGCCTATTTATTGTAGGACTATCTTTGCATCAAATATGAGTATTTAATTGTTGATATGATGGTGGATTAAGATCATAAGGGAATTGCAATGTATATAACTTTGGCTTGTCTTTGCACCTTAACAACCGTGCGGCCTTGGTGTAGTGGCTAGGGTGTTGGACCACAGCCCGCAGGGTCTCGGGTTCAATTCCTGTCCAAAGCACTATAGGTTGGCGTCAGGAAAAGGGCATCCGGCTATTAAACGGACACAAGCTTCAAAATACTAACAAATTAACTAACCACCCCAGTTAGCTGCAAGCTTACCCGGGTTGTGGATAAATGATAAATCCAACAAAAACGAGGTCTACCTGCCATGAAGTTTATTAAAATAGATCTGTAGCCTAGTGTTACACGTGAGGTCTGGTAGGTCTCGTATATGTATCTATTTGTCACTAATATTGTTGATATCAAACCAATGAGAACCTCAAGCAATATACTATGTACTGGTAGCTGAGTGGTAGAGTGTCCACACTCTGTGCAGGAGACCGGGGCTCAATTCCTTGCTGGTGCACACCCATTTTTCGTAATTTTGTATTTTAATTTCATCTCATTGTTAAGTGGAAATGACACATCCCTAAAATAGGCAAGCATTTGTGCTTAAGAGGTGTACATCAGTCATATTATATGTATGTAATAACGTTAAAAATATTATTGAAATAAACATTATTATAACGGTGATTAGCCTACCCTTGTCATTTAGGAATACCACTAGATTACTCTTTCAATTCATTGCTTTAATGTAGGCTACATTATGATTTATTTTATCCAGGTCATTTCTTTGGGAATGGTTCCATAATTAGTCACTTACGACAGCGAGGTATTGGTGTATCTCATATATCACCAGTAGAAATATTACCTGGGTAAGAATCTTGCGATTACAGTGTTACAGCCACCTGCCTATAGTGGTCACTCTTCCAATGTCTAAAATAATATTTCTATTCAATCAACCTGTATATAAAGGCCGCCTGCTTATAGTGGTCAATTTATCAACTTCTAATTGCTGACTGTTATATACAGGTTTCACTGTATATTGTCTTTTGAAGTAACCAAAACAACTTAAAGGAGCAAAAATGACCGGCAGGCGCTACGCACTTAGGATCACGTGCACGCTTATTGTTATAACACCATGTTCATTGTTGACATGAATTTTATTACAAGTTAGGCCTGCGTATAACAATTTTTTCAAAGCGAGACGGTTGAATTACGCTAAGCATAAATTCAACTTGTGCTCGCAGCGGTCGCCGGTCAATTTTGCCCCTTTAACCCAGTCGTAATTGGTTTATTGAGCCTTTTATATTTTTGCACAAAGAATGGCAATATTAAATGGGTATGCAGGGTCCGTCAGAAAAGTAGGAATCCTGCAATCCTAGATTCCGGGAGGCTAAAGAAAATTCAGAAGAAAGTTGATAATTTTATGATTTATTGGTCAAACCTCAACAACAAAAAATCTAGAAGAAAATGTATGATGCCTCTAGGATTGTAGATTGCTGAAGCTTTTATCGGAACCTGTTGGTATGTTTTAGAAAATTTCATTTTAACGCTTTATTTAGTATATTGAAAGCTTTGATGAACAAACGCGAGTTTCAATGTAGATTGTAGAAGCAAGCAGAAGAGATGTTTGACTCTGATAAGAATCGAAGAAACTTAGACAATTTAGAATGAACTCATTAGGAAGAGTAACAAATAGCACTGGCCCGTAAACGGCAAAGACGCCAAGCAGAAACACCAAGAACAAGGAATAGAAGACTATACGGACAGAAAGGCAATGAGAATTAGCGAGAACAGATGCAGAAACACCAAATTCAAGAACTAACAGACAGCAACGAAATCGAAATTGTAACTACAGCACAAAGTGCTGAGACACCATGTACGGTCAAACCTGTTATACCGGTCACCTCTATATAGCGGCCACCTGTCTATAGTGGTCACCCTCCCAATGTCCAAAATAGTATTTTCTATTGAATCAACCCTGTATATAAAGGCTACCTACATATAATGGTCAATTCATCTACCTCTCATACCTGGCTGTTACATACAGGTTTCACTGTACCACCAGAAGAAGGCTATGAATCTATGAATGAAGAACGTATATCACAGACCAGGGCGTGTGAGGTTCCTCAGGCAAGAGTAACATCAATGGGACAATGAAGGGAACGTGCAGCAGCATGTCGTGCCACGCAATCACCAAACACAGTACAACAGCGACGGTCAGAAAAGCAACAATGTCATGCAAAGATGTCTTCTACTTTGCCGATTTAAACATAAGCAAGAAACACAACTCAAGCCATTGAGCAACTCGAACATTTTGAAACTAGAAACGCTATTTATACGGAAATTGTGTAAATAGAAATATCACTATAAAGTATATGGTATTATGATTGTGCAATTAAAACTGTCGCTGTACCGTGTTATTAAAGCCATGTGTAAATTATGCAGATCATAATGTAAATTATGAAGAAAATTAAAATTTATATTAGCTGTTACTGCGGAACTTCTTGCACCCTCAGCGCCGGATTAACATTTCAGGGCCCCCAAGCACTCTCTCTCTCCAAAGTGCCCTAAATTGGGCATGGCTAACATAGAATTAGCCTGCTTTCAAGTTATCATCTCAGTTTGAAGTTTCATAGTCGCCAGTATATTTTTGTCCGAAGAAAAACGATTCACGCAAACATAAAATGTTGTTATTGCAGTGTTAGAATGATGGTTTTGAAGCATTTAAATGGATTTTAAAAGATTACAAAAGACACAGTATTATTTGTTTTATCAAACCCATTTTATTTTGCAGTTTGTATGAACTTTACACTATTCAAAACAATATCGAATGATGAAAACATAATTTGTTGAATGTTTACTTTTGAAAACTATTTTTCGAAGTGTTACTGTTCGATAAGCATTTAATATACCATTAAAATCAGTAGACAGTTAACCACAAAGGGCCCCAATTCTTTTTTTTTTCAAGGGCCCTTCAAAAACGAAGGGCCCTAAGCTGAAGCTTATTTAGCTTACAGGTTAATCCGGCGCTGTGCACCCTTTCTCCTTTTCACTCACTCGGAGGTAAGCTGGATAAAAGTTATTGTAAATGGAAATAACTTGTTGGAAAAGAAAACTGTATAACACATGCACACATAAAATACAAGACAGACACTTGATATCTATGAGAAAACAATGCACTCAACAGACTTAGTTAGATGCTCGAAAAGCTTGTCTATGACCCCTCTGAAAACAGTTACCGGTAGTAGACCTACTGAACATTATTTTACCCAATTTCTATGAACTCTTTATCATTGGTTCATGAACACTTCATGAACTCAGCTGTTAATGAACACTTCATGAACTTGTTGAATATTTTCGAAGGGGATGATCACGTCAGTAATACATGAACAATGACACAGCTAATAAAATCAGTACAATAACAACTGTTAAAAAATGTGATAGAACTCAACGGAGCCTCTATAACGGTGACAGCCCCTGTGATAAAAATCCACAACCTCATGAACATTTCATGAACATTTTTTTGTAGGTTCATGAACAGTTCATGAACTTGTTCATGAACGTGAAATTGCTAAAATGTTAATGAACTGTTCAAGAACTTCATGAATTTTTCATGCACAGTTTATGAATAATTCATGTACTTCATGAACAGTTCATGAACATTTTTTTGTAGGTTCAGGAACAGTTCATGAGCTTGTTGATGAACGTGAAATTGCTAAAAATTTAATGAACTGTTCATGAACTTTTTTTCACAGCAGAAGGTAAATAAGACTTCACTTTTTACAAGGTAGATGATACGTAATTACAAATGGAAGTTGCAATGTGAAGTGAATAGTGACGTAGCTATTACGAATGAGACAGGCTCTAAGGAATCCATCTATGTGACTCTAATAAAGAATGTTTAATGATCTGTTAATGTTTTTCCTCTCAGCCAATCATTAGATGAGCAACGTCGTAAACGGCGCAGGGAGAAAAGAAAGCGTAAGAATACAGCTTTTGAAGAGGAATGGCGTCGGAAGCTTGCCACCCATGATAAAAATGTGAAGAAAGATAAAACTATATGGAATAAGACAGACAGGTAGGAATTATGTCTGTACTGAATTTCATAAATTGATTCATGGACATTAACTGACTAATTGATTGACTAATTGACTAATTGACTAATTGATCAAATGGACCCATAAACTAGGTAATGGTCACCTCTATACAGCAACCATCTATAAATAATAGTCAATCCTACAATGTCTGAAATAGTTTGATTTTTATTGAATCAACCCTGTATATAAATAAAAGCCACCTGCGTATAACGGTCAATTGCTCTACGTCTCATAACAGGTTGTTATAATAAGTAATATAAATGGAGACGGTGATGGTATTGCCCTATCGAAGGCACCTGTACCACATTTTTATGTCTAGATGAGTGTAAATACTCATTATTGATCTTAGCCGCGACACTGCAGATCAATATCAACAGATTTCATGGCAGATAGGTCTTGATTGTCAATGCACAACGATGCGCCACAGCTACTCACAATGCAATTCCCTCTGGACCATTTTATCTGCCACTCTCAGATGGTACTCATTTGATGTTTCAGATAAAGTCAAAGCTGAGTTTACCTTTGGGGTCCACAGTCGATCACATGTAATCTGATCTGAAGTTCGATTGCTCTGTCGTTGGAGCTTAACCTCCTGATGTTATAATATACAGTTTTCATTGTATTTATAGCTAGTTGAGATGACAGTACATGGTGCTGTGGTTACTTTGATTATGTTTCTCGACAATAGGGGTTTCTACTGGAAAACTCTCTTTCTAATAATCAATTGATTCCAATGAAGATCAACTGAAAAATGGATTTGTAAAAGTTTAAACCCAATCCGATAAAAATGCTGTGAAGATATCAGTATTTTATATAGGCCTATTCTAAGTCAGAGAAAAATTCAGCAGTAAAGTCACGACAGAAAAGAAAACATGCAGCAGAATAGACATATTAAACATTGATATCCCCGTCATTTCTTATCAGATTGACTTTAAATTTTTACCAATCAATCTAGTCAGTTGATAGGCCTATGCATCAGAATCAATCATTCCCCTACGAAAACAGTTCAGGAGTTCATGAACAGTTCATGAACGTTAAATGGCCCCACATTTTCATGAACTGTTCATGAGTTGTTCCCTAAAACTTATAAACAGTCCATGAAAGTTGCGTGAATTTTCATGAACTCCTCAATCATTAAAATTAAGCTGTTTAACATTCATGGCTTTCATAGAGTAAATATCTACTCAATTTTCATCAAGTCTAATAGGCCATATTAATTTATTTGCACGTTTTAGCATCCTTTTTCTAATATTTTGGTATGTCTTATTTGTTGACAGGAGTGTAACTGTGAAAGAAAAACAACCTCAGCAAGTAAATGTCTACAAAAGTGTCCATCGGAAGAATACATACGTTTATTATTATTCAAAAGCATGGACGAAACATTCATTAAATTGTTTTCAAAAATATCTTATATTAATTGCAAGTTTGACAGTGATATTAAGTCAAATACTTATATTAGATTTATGACGAATACTAATTAGTTTGATCTTAAATTCAACGAAAAATAAAAAATATATCTATACATAATTGATGATAACTAGACAACGTAATATTATTGTAGATAATAGAATCGGTTTATATTACTATTATAGGTATATCAAACAGTGAAAGTAACTGATATTTATTCTCAAAGCTATATATATATCTACAATGATACCGAAAGAAGATAACGAAGAAAAAGTTGTTTCATGAAGCAATAAACGTATAAATTAATTATACATAAATTTCAAACATAACTTTGTTACATTTGATGTAGCTATAATTATCGTTAACAATCTCATAAACACCATACATCTTATATTTACAAAG
Organism: Haliclystus octoradiatus; assembly: GCA_916610825.1. Classification (NCBI taxonomy): domain Eukaryota; kingdom Metazoa; phylum Cnidaria; class Staurozoa; order Stauromedusae; family Haliclystidae; genus Haliclystus; species Haliclystus octoradiatus. The sequence continues at coordinate 4,513,378 of OU744447.1, forward strand.
TCGTTTTTGATTAATGATGATTTTGTAAATATATTTTACTTTGTTTTTCTCGCTTTCACTAACACGATAAATCATTCACCTCCTTTGTAAAACTAATATTTTTTATATAAATACGTATATATATATATATATATATATTATAATAAACATGAAATATTGTGTTTCATTTTGTATATAGATGATATATCAATTATATTATTGTGAATAGAATATTCAATTTTCATTATTTGTTCATTGGAAATATTTGTCATGTAGTATTGATTTATTTTACAGGAAATTTGAGAATATATTAATATTAAGCCACGGACAAATGACTTTTTGTCTTTCCAGCGTTAGTAGGATTTTGTTGAATTCGAAATAAAATGTCATTTGGCCACATTTATTTTTCTCCCTCAAAAAATCCATTGCTGTTGACGAAAGAAAATTCAACAAAATCCTATCAATGTTGGCGAAATAAAAACTAATTTATCCGGGGCTTTAGGCTAATAGTCATTTATATACCTGTCCATCAACAATTTCAGATACGTAGATATATTTATACATTGAGTATAGAAAGATTTAACAGTGCTATTAATTGTAATGGCATTAACATTTAATATGTTTCTGCATTGAGAAACGAGGTTCGCCCATTGGATGTCCCCTATTTCTGCAAGATTATATAGCACAGTAAAGTCGGATAATTCGAATTATATTGGATGTCCCCTATTTCTGCAAGATTGTACACCTATAGCACAGGAAAGTCGGATAATTCGAATTATCCTGCCTCATTCCCATGATTTGATTTGTTACCGCCATCTTCTAGTTACAACTTACAAAATGTTTCTAATTCGAAGCTCATTTTAATATTTTGGAATTGATTACCAAGTATTCACTCCTGGATCCTGTATTGATGGATCATCAAAGACAATTTTCATCTCCATTTGGGGTAAGACCACCATTTAGACCTTCCAATGAATGGCCACCACTGTACCAAGAGCAAGACCGGCATTACCATCAAGGGCAAGAGCGTGGTTTACCTCCTCCACATTCAAGCCAATTTGCAACGAGAGAACCGACAATGCCTTCTATATACGACCGTCCTGCTCTCTCAAACTATGCGCCTGTAGAACAACAGAATGCAAGTCATTATAATTCAGCCATTTCTCATCCATCTAATGTTCAATCAAAGCGAATTGTAATTGACACTTATGGAAGTGATCTTTATATGGATGTAGATTCGTCTGAGTTAGTCGGTTGCCCCCGTCATGAAAATGGATTTGAATACATGTGGGCTGGATGCCGAGTAACACATGGAGCATACAGTGGCAAGGTTGGTAGCCTAAATAATCGTTTAACAATCTCATTAATCATTCATCGTGCCTTTGAATTTCGACATGCTCACATTTGACAATGCTGTATCTGTATTGAATGGCAAAAATAATTTTTTGCAAAAATGTTGCATTTATTTCGCCTTCCAATGCACCATTGAAAATTGTGAAAATGCGACATTAATTCAGCTACCATACAGCAGGGCTGCCTCCGGTATAATATGGTAAGTCTGTTTAACCCCTATTTTCTTGAGTAGCATTTTGTATGTCCGCATTGAAGGCAATAACCGATCAGCACCAGTGTCCTTTTACAAATACTTTGTGGGCATCCTTTTCTTTAACTGGCCTCTAGACTGTAGAGTTTGCTGTTTGTAGCTAAGATCATAACGCAGAACAGGAATTTAAATGTTGATTTGGGCCTTTTCTGGCCGCACAATTTGTCTTGCTCCTACAATTTTTTATACTCTTTCAACAAATTCCCACCGCAGAACAAGAAATCTGACAAAAACGGTGCATCTAGCTGCACTAACGTTTTATTCAAAATATAACTTAACTGCGGAAATTGCAAACTACTGTAGGCTACTCTGCTGTCTGGGCCACCCGGTTGATGCTACATCTTTCACTGCGTTGTAATCATCATCATCATCATCATTTATTCAGGACCTGATAAGTTCACATAGAACTTTTTTTCATATGACTGATTCATTTCAGTCACTTGAGAGGTGGTTATCAAGATTTTGTGCAAGATTACATTGTTCTGTGATCTCGTGAGAGTTTGAATATTTTCGACTATAGACCGACTTCGATTCTAAGTAGTTGTGAACAGGGCCGGATCAATCCGTAAACTGGAAAAGCTAAAAAAAATCATGGGAAAATTGAGGTATTCTACATTAAACTGGAAAATTGAAAGAAATCAAATTGAATTTCAACTAACAATAGACAATATCAAATATGGTGTCAAATGGCGTGGCATATCATCAATGGAGTTGAATTATAGTAATGTCAATAATGTTATATGTCCAATCATATATATTGGTGATTGACAGTCACCTTTTAAAGTGGGAATAAACCCCCAGACTATCTTTACATATGTAGTAGAACCCGACGTGAAAAAAACAATGGCGTAATTTTTTTTTCGATCTGGAAATTATTTCTTGGTGAAAAACGTCTTCAAAGTGGTGTTTTGACCCAAATGTCGCTGAGAAAAAAAAGGGATTGGATCTAGCTTTATGACGACAAAGTCACAAGTCGTGCGGTTTGTCTAACAGACTTAAGAATGGGCTGATCACGCTATTTCGAAGGGCACGTGTCTACTAATTAAGATTTGAGAAGTACTGCGGTCACCCAGAATACGTAACTAATATGTGTCACTAGACTAGTCACAAAGGAACACTCGCACCGCCTGACATTTGTGTCAATCCGCAATCTATATCAGATTAATCGCGCTTAATGACGCTACGAGAAATTATTTCGACTGAGCGTTTCAATAGATTTTTTTCTGCTCCTGAAATCACAAATTGTATCTTTTTTACGTAATTCGCGAGTTTATATGTTTGTTCATGGCTCAGCCTTGTCAGAAAATGTTTTTGTGTGACTTCTCGGAGCTAGGTCACCTCAAAGATAACGTCGCTTGATCAGCCCACTCTTAAGTCTGTTAGACAAACCGCACGACTTGTGACTTTGTCGTCATAAAGCTAGATCCAATCCCTTTTTTTTCTCAGCGACATTTGGGTCAAAACACCACTTTGAAGACGTTTTTCACCAAGAAATAATTTCCAGATCGAAAAAAAAATTACGCCATTGTTTTTTTCACGTTGGGTTCTACTACATATGTAAAGATAGTCTGGGGGTTTATTCCCATTTTAAGCGCTAGTGCTTGTTGATTGAGGGACATACAGTCAAACCTGTTGTAACGATCACCTCTATACAGCGGTCACCTGTCTATAGTGGTCATTTTTGCAATTTCTAAAATAGTAATTTGCTATTGAATTGAACCTTTGCAATTTATCTACCTCTTGTAGCTGGCCGTTATATACAGGTTTAACTGTAACAAATATACAGACAGACAAAGAACATATGTGCACTCACAAGGAATCAAACCGATGCCTGCACAAGGAATCAAATGTCTGCACAAGGAATCAAATGTCTGCACGATGTGCCGTCACTCTCCCACTGAGCTACCAGTGCACACAGTAATTTTGCAGTGTAAAAAATCATTGATGACCTTTTTACTGGGCGTTTTTAATAAATAAGATCTACATTCAGAAGGAACAGAACATATTATAAATAATAAACTATTCTATTGTTAGGCTACAGAGAAAAATGCGAAGGAAATAAAAGTTATTGCGTGATTTATGGATTCACGATTTCTTGATCAATCCATGAAAACATAATTGATTAATCAAACCCACCACGAACATACCCCCCCCCCCCCGCAAAAAACAGTTTAGGAGTTAATGAACTGTTTATGAACGTTAAATCGCCCCTTTCATGAACTGTTCGTGAACTGCTCATGAACTCCTTAACTGTTTTTTGCAGATGATAGTGGCATTTTTGTTGCTTAATATAACATTTGAAAAATATTGTTTTCATCGTAAAGTTATGTAATTGTAGACAATATCAATTAGGTCTACAGTTTCAACGCATTTCAGGGATGGGTTGGCTGTCACATATTTAATGTAGCTTACAGTTCAATGGCTTGTGTACGAGACCCAAGTTTTATATAGGGATGCACCGAAACGTCGTTTCGGCCGTCACCGAAATAATACAGTTTGGTTTTTTTTAGCCGAAATTCCGGTCGAAATTTCGGTTTCATTTCGGCCGATTTTTGTCCTCTTGTTTTGAATATTTCAAACTAAATCTGAGTTAAAATCATATGTTATATGTTACATGTATGTTATATGTTAAAGTTATATGTTACATTATAATGCAAAATGTTTTTGAAAACAAGGTAAGTAACTAGCAACACAAGATAAATAATGATGCTTTTCCTGGTGACTTTTAGATCATGTGTTCAGATCATGCCATGACAAACAATGCAATTTATTTCTCCTCGATTTACTCAGGTATTTTCTTTTGCCTTGTGAAGAAATCCATTATAAATAACATTTGTTTTCACTGAGAACAATAAATAAACAATTGAATCAATCCACTTGTTTTTCACATCATTGATTTAATTCTATTGGAGAAAACAATACTCTCAAGTGTTATATATTAGTCAAAAATAAATACATCCAGACATAATTTTACGAAAAACAATCATGGCCAAACTTTTTTGAGTACATGGTCAGGGGAATGTTTGAAAGCGAGGATGACTTGAAAATGAGGCAAAATGTCATGATGACTGCGATCGGCGAAAATCCTTTGTTATTTTCCTATCGAAGACTTTATGGTGCATTGAAAGAAATATAGAATCAAACATTGTCTTGATTTAGTTAACCAAATATGATTATTGGCTACATTTTACTTGTTCAAAAAAAGCTGGCCGGAATAACCGAAACAGCCGAAACCAAAATGAACCAAAATTTCGGCCAAGAGGCCGAAAAACTGGAAAAATTTAGGCCGAATCGAATTTCGGTGCATCCCTAGTTTTATATATATATATAATTTCATCAGTACTGCTCAGTGAGCGAACAAGGAACTGACTTCAGTATATAACCTAAGTCAAGATGAGTTATCAGTGTGGTGAAAAAATTCATCACATGAAAAAAACATCTGTGCCATACCAGAGTGCTCAAACTACCGAAGTAGTGGGCAATGCATAATGCAAATAGTATAGACACATCCCGAGTCGATAGTGCTCAAAATTGCGAATATATATATAATTATAATTGCGAATTATATATAATTATATATATATAATTGCGAATGTATATATATACAATTTATAAGCGAATTCAGAATAATGTGTTAACAAATTGGATTAAATAAATAATTAGTTTAATCATATTTCATCAATGAAACCATACCCCTGCGAAAACAGTTCAGGAGTTCATGAACAGTTCATGAACGTTAAATGGCCCCAAATTTTCATGAACTGTTCATGAACTGTTCATGAACTGTCTGTGAGGGTTCAGTTCAGGAAAATTGGAGCCATTTAACGTTCATGAACTGTTCATGTACTCCTGGACTGTTTTTCGCAGAGGTAGGGTTGGTGATCTAGTGTGTGATTTTCCGTCCATCAAAAATAACACCTATATAAATTATTTACACACTTTCACAACACATCAATATAGTTGACTCATAAAAAATAAAAAAATAAAAATGTTTACCTTAATAAGCGATTTGATTACTTTGCCAAGTTTTTAAGATAAACAGGCTAAACAGCTAAATAATTTTTGGGAAATAAGCATTTGAAAAAGTGAAAATTTCAAATCTTGAAAAACAGAGAATGACAGTTATGTGACGTCATACTGTAAAAATTACAACAACAGAGCACGATAAGATCACCACAACCTGTCGAGCAATCATCCGTAAGAACAAGATATTCGAAAGTCGAAGTCCTGTTGTTGTTATGAATTTCGGGGATTGTATGCAGGCTAACAGTTCAGTTGATTAACTCTGCTTATAGCCATTTACAACATGTTTGTTGCTGATATTTATAATTTTGTATTTGGCAGCTGCGCGCTTCTGCAATTATACATATACCTGCTACTAGACTAACAGCGCCTTCGAATTGAGTTAATGAAAGAAGTCAATTACGACGATTGCCTGTATATATGCTATGAGGCATTTTAGGTAGTTGTTTATTCTACTTGATTGAAAAGTTTGTTGATTGTTGACAGGAAATCAAAAAATGTTGTTTTTAATATGTTTCAGGGATTTTTTTATTGTATTTGTGAAAGTTTTGATTTTTTGTTTGTGATTTGTGCCCAGCATTAAAGGTGTGCAAATCTACAAATCTACAATCTATGTAGTAGTATAGTCCCATAATAAAAAACAATTGATCTTATGGACACATTGACTATCAAATAAGTTTTTTTTCAAATTTATGATAAAAATCTTCAGATCAGATTTGCTACGATTAAATTCAGGTCTGATTCGGATTTCAGTTAATTTGTACGCATGGTCAGTTTCCGGATATTCCAATCAATTTACACCTCTACCGGGCACCCCTATTTCTTTGCCTTTTTGATTGAATGAGGACGATTCATATGTTCATATAGTCAAATCCAACCACTGCCCCTCAAAAGTTAATAACCGGCCATGCTGTCTTTTGAGCTTATGTGTGTTTATTATCAAATATAACACACACCTGCAATCATTAAGGAAAATTAAGACACAGAACGTGCTTAGTGAAATAAGAGAAATTTTGAAATAATGTCTTCCATAAAAATCGAGTGTCTGTGCTATTGGACTGCGCGCCACAGAACTAAAACGGCAGGTTTCTCCGGGAAACTTGAAAATCACATAGCCTACAAATATGTTCATAAAATGTGCTAAACAATTCCCTATTCCTTGTTAATGTTTCAATTAAATTTTATGGTCAACCCTTCTAAAAATCCAATTTATATTTCATGATTCGCGGTCAAAGCCTTCTTATCGTTATAGAAAATGCTACATATGAGCTTCATGGTATTTGATTCTTTTCTTCTCCCAAGATATTGAATGACAAATTTATAGAAGCATGACGAAAACACGAAATGTATGAATTAAGAGGGGTCTGACCGTGAAATGATTTACAAATTCATCGTTGGTGAGCTCAACAATAAAATGTGACTAAAACAAGAAACGGGAAAGTATCAATGGTATTTTATGAACATTTTGAGTTCGGTCTATATATTTGTTTTATGAAAAATTGTTACTGTATATATATAGTTTACTTTCCTAAATTATTATTTTTTACGAAAATGTTTTAGTGTGATTTATGTGGACGTTCAAAACTCTTCTGTTGTTATCAAGCCTTCAATAGGCTAATCGAATCTTAGCCAAATCTATCCTTTCGAACAAAATTGTCTTATTTTGCCATTCTTTGTGCAAAAATATAACAAACTAAATCAACCAGTCTTTTGGAACCAGGCTGGTTTTGATTATTTTGAACTTTTTATAATTAACTGATTATGACTGAATATAACTTAAATAATGCATGCTTAATAAATACAACTTTCCAGTGTAAACAATATTGAAATTGATTTCCTTTTGACTTTTAGGTATGTTTTGAATGCCACATTCTAGAAGCACTTCCAGTTAACATGCCAAAGACTGAAACTACCCCCAACGTATTAAGAGTCGGGTGGTCTGCTGAAAGTTCATCGATTCAATTAGGAGAAGATCAATGGTCGTATGGCTATGGTGGTACAGGCAAGGCATCGACAAATAATAAATTTCTTAATTATGGACAACGATTCGGTGCAGGTGACGTAGTAACATGTTATGCTGATTTGGAAGCATCTCCAAAGGTACTATTTTATGCTGTCAATGGAGTTTATCTTGGTGTGGCATTTACTCTTGAACCAGACATCCAAGGAAGAATCCTCTTTCCACATGTATCTGTAAAAAATATGAAATTTAGATTAAATTTCGGCGAGTTTCGTGAAACATTCTCTTTAATTCCTGGATTTACAATGCTAGGACATTGCCCAGAACACTCTCTACAACATTCGATATATGGTCCAGCTGATCAAAGGGACGCTGAAGTACTAATGATGGTCGGTTTGCCTGCTGCAGGTAAATCTTACTGGGCTGAAAACTATACAAAAAGTCACCCTGAAAAGAAATACTGTATATTAGGTACAAATAATATATTAGAACGAATGCGAATCATGAAATTGGCACGTAAGCGTAACTATCATGGAAGATGGGAAGCATTGATTAAACAAGCAACTGGTATATTAAATCAATTATTAAAGATTGCAGAAAAAAGGATTCGAAATTATATTATCGACCAAACGAATGTTTATGCTTCTGCTCGTTCTCGTAAAATGCGTCCATTTCATGGGTATCATCGTATCGCTGTTGTTGTTATTAATGATAATCTTACGTTGCAGCAGCATACTGCAAAAAGAGAAAAAGAAGAAGGTAAACTTGTTCCTATTGCAGCTGTTATGGATATGAAACAAAATTTTTCTTTACCACAAACTGGAGAATCTTTTAATGACATTTGGTATGTTGATTTCAACGAGGAACAAGCTTGTCAACTTATCAAACAATTCAACGAGGAAGGAAGACAACATTGTCAATCAATTAGTGGTAACTCATCATCCAATAATAATAAAAATAGGAACCCTGTTCAACATAATTCTCCTCGTATGCCTCTGTCTTCATCATACCAAGGAAATCATCAATTGCACAGTATACCTGGACAAAATATCAGACCAAAAATTCCTAATGATCAACATCACCCGCGACCTAAGCAAAGAGGAAGGAGACGCCGTAACACCAAACCTTATAGTCAAGACCATCAACAAAAAGACCATACACCGAGACCACTAGTACAAATGGCAGTGCCCCCAATGAGATACCCAGCTCAAAACAAACAATTAGATTTGCATGTTCCTAAACCTGCACCAATGCAAATGGGAGCACAACTGATGAGATACCCAAATCAAGATCATGTATTACCTTATCAAGCTTACGCTGAATATCCACAAGATTATGCAGGACCTGAAGGTCATGTATTACCACCTCGGATGCCTTATGTTGATCAATATCGTCCTCGTTTTGAACCTGTTCATCAATTACCTATCAGACATATGGCACCACGTGTTCCACACCCTCATCACAATGCATCCTTTAGACCACATGGGAGATATTAGACTTACCTAATACATTAAATCTTCTTCATAATGAATCTGTCCCGGCACCTTTATATATCTCTACTACAGAAATGTTAATTTTAGCCAAATAAAATACAATTGCATAATGTTTTAACGCGTTGATAAATTCTTGATACAGTAGCTTTTAATGCCTTACTTCTTAGAACTAGCACTTAAATGCATTCTGTGGTAAGCGAGTAATTTACAGATTCGTTTTTAGTTTGCTGTCAATGTAGTAAAGTTCCTGTTTTTAACACCTCAGTTGTACTATTTTTATGTAGACTATTACAACATTATATATGTAGAATGTAGATACTTTGATATTACTGAATATTATATAGTTAGAATTAGCTATGAATTATGTTGTGATAAACACTTTTTAGTAGACATTTTCATTGAATAGAACTTATGTTATTGTTAATTGATCTTTTTTCTTCCCCTGTTCTACTGTCAGGGGCGTTCCTAGTGTGGGGTTATTAGGGGGCGTGACACACCCTTGATGACTTGGTCAGTCGGCAAATTTTCCTTGAAACGTCTCCAGTCGGCAAAGGAGGGAGGAAATTGCAAAGTAATATTGCGATGCTCCATTTCTTAAGAGTAGAAGTAAGAAAGTTCTTTTAATTCTTGTCTATTTGTTCATGTCCACCCAAATCATGAATACTGTATATAGTGATAATTATCTTAAACTTTTGATGTTTGTTCAGGACAGACGAGAGTAATTTTAGGCCTGATTGGATCTCTTAGAAACATGGCCTGAACATTTTTCATCAATACGCTCGAGAAGAGGGTAATTTTTTGCAGACAGTTCTTTCTCATTTTTTACGGGTATACATATGTCCTTTTTAAAAAATATTTGGAGTATTTTTTGTCATGATCTGAAATATTTCAATGGTCATCCTTTCAAAAAGTCTATTTGAGCAGCCCCATCAAAGCGGCACAATGAAAATTAACCCTGGGACCCCAAAAAAGGCCTTCCTCATAGATTTTCTTGTAAACATCTATACACACTAAAATTTATAACGTGAAAGAATGTAAGGATTGCAAACTGAAATAAATATACCATTGATGGTTGTATATAGTTTGACGTCATAATGTTTGATAATGCCATTGTAGAAGCGTGCGTGTTGTTTACGCGTTCACTTATGTACTGTTCAATTAAATCCTATACCCTTTGACCTCTTGTGCGAAAATGCGGGTTTTTAAGAGACGTGGATTTAAAGTGAATATGATTAACTATTCAGCTCCACTACAATAGGCCCGGGGGGCGTGCCATTTTTTAAGGCTTGCCTTTCCAGATTCTTGTGAAATTTTACGTTGTCAATTTCAGAGATTTTCAAAAATTTCAGAACTTTTTCTTTGTTTTACTCATAAAATCATGCAATTTTAGGGTCTTTATTCTCATTTGTTGTGACATTTTATGGTTTTCCTCTATTTTTGAAAATGGCACTCCGCCGTCAAAAAGTTATTGATATACCCCCCCCCGGGACTACAGGGCGTGGAAACATTATTCTCATATAGATGGGCCTTTCATTGACATACGCTAATTCCCCGTTTATATCCCCTGTTCACATTGTTTTGGCGTTGTGTTATTCACGAACACTTTTTATAACAAATATTGCACCATGCCCTTCATGCAAAACATTTTTGAAAGTTACAACAATTTGACGAGACGGAGACAATTTATTTTACATTACATTGTCAATCCATATGATTAAGGTAAATAACAAAATCGTTGTAAGGTTGCAGCCTATGTCGTCATCTCTGTAGAATTTTGGATGCCTTCCCTGAGAAGAATAAATTGATAGCTATCTCAGAATATAGCCAAATTAGACATACGAGAAATACGTCTATAGTTGACGAAATGTTTATCGAAACAGATTGGCTTATATACACTCATAGGCTGATCATACAGAAGATAAATAAATCATAAATGTGTTTGGATAGGAATATGCTGCAAAAAGTAAGACAGTTATAAGGCATCAGTAAAAAGTCATGTGTTAAATTATCATTTTAAAGGATTTTTCCCATTATAATCACGTCTTGCGCAGTGGTTTCCAATTGCTTTTCTATGTTTATACTTCGGACAATATGGTACTCTAGCTATCTATATGCGCTCTCCCTTTCTCTTGATTTTTTACTCATCTTAGATAGATAGATGTATATTTCAATCATAACAATGGGTATCTTCTGTGAATCATAACAACAATTTTTTTTAAATAAAATTATATTGATTAATTCACATTTAGAATAGACACAAAGATGGGGCAAAAGCCTTCTCCGTTACTCGGAGTTTCACGCGTTTATTTGTCGTTCATCAGACTGTTGATGAACGCAAAGTAAACGCGTGAAACTCCGATTAATGGAAAAGGCTTTTGCTGTGTCTTTGTGTGTATTCTATATTATGCTCTGTCGCAACAAACATTGAGCACTCTCACATACATGTGTTCACCTCAAATTATATTATATTATTAATTCACATTTATAAAATATGCCTGGTGTAAGTTTATACTTGTCAATTAATCCATTATGATTAAGCATTCGTCTCCCATTTATGACATTTGATTACAATTACACATGAAGAATATAATACTAAAACTTTCATTATGCTAGTTCAGTATTATGTTAAGTAAACTAGTAAAAATTACGAGTCATAAATAAATAATAACAGTAAAAATACAGACACTAAGAATCAGCCGCTTAAATTAATGTAAAAAACAAATCTGTAACCATTATATATATTATAACAAATCTTTGTATATCGCTGTTTAAATGTCTATAATAAACTACAAACAAACCCCGGGGGTAACTCCAATATGACGGCTATAAGGAACACTTTTTGGGTATGAGATTTCAAATTTTGGTATCCTATTTTTGACTTTTTCAACATTATTGCATCATTTCTGTTTAATTACTTAAAATCAATCAACCTGCTGGAACTTTTTGGGTATCATTTTTTAATTTTTTGGGTAGCATCAACAGAATTTTTGGAACTTTTTGGGTACTTCACCCTTTTCCAAAATGGCACCCCCCGTCCCTGAAGAGCAGGAGGTACCCCCCGGGAAACAAACAAAAAAATAAACAAGTCAGTAATGATAGTACGTCGACATTTTTATTGATTATAAGTTGGAAGCGGCAGGAATCGATCTAATTTTGATCTCTAAATTTAGAATCGGATCTTGATCAAAATCCCAATAGCATCTGAAAACAATGCAATGAATACACTATGGAAACAATTCTTCACTGCTGACGGCAAAAATGGATTAGATTAAGTGCGGGTCTGGAGATACAGTATTCCCGCTCTTTATACTTAAAGGAGGATTAGCTCAGATGGCAGAGCAATCGAACTTCAGATCGGATCATATCTGATCGACTGTGGTTCAAATCCCCCGAAGGTCAACTCGGTCTTGACTTTATCATGAAGCATCAAATGAGTACCATCTGAGGATGGCGGATGAAATGGTCCAGAGGGAATGGCATTGTGAGTAGCTGCGGTGCATCGTTGCGCATTGACAATCAAGACCTATCTGCCATGAAATCTGTTGAAATTGATCTGCAGTGTCGCTGCTGAGATCAGTCAGTAAAGAGCGTTTAAAATCATTGCTCTTAGCGGAAAGAGCCACTCCATTAGAAATAGAGAAGTGGTACGGGTGCCTTCGGTAGGGCGACACCGTCTACATTACATTTTATGCTTATACCCTTGGGAAGTTTATAGAATGTGACATTATCTTCAAAGTTGCAGCCCAGCTTTTCTATTTTATTTCATCAATACATTTCTATTACTTTATATATATTCATAGATTCTAATAAAAGGAGTCAAAGACTACACATTCATAATTGTTACTAATAGTTTCATGCTTACGCAATCATCAGACAAATAAACTAATGACTCCTTTTATTATATTTATCTCTGTCAAATGAAATCGAGCACTATTTTTGCAATTAGATATTATCTAATATTCATAGATCATAATTAAATTAATTGGAATAGCACAAAAAATCAAACATTCATTTTTGCTAAGTCGCAAAAATGAATGTTTGATTTTTTCTGTATTTCCAATTAATTTAATTATATATAGCTCTACATTTACAAATGTCATTGAGCACTATGAAAACAGTACAGACAACATAAATACTATTATATTCATAGATTATGTATATTACTGCATAACCGTATGGGATTTAACGTCGTACACATAATTATGGTATACTTTATATAGTAATTTACGGCTGAAACATATAATGATCGATTCATTTCAGCCATTTTCAAAACAAGATTTGTAAAAGGTCAGATTGCTATAGCCTAGCCCCACAAGGCCCACTATTCCGCTACGTACCTGCGCTCATCGCCCTATACGCAGTGAGCCACAGGTCAAGTGAAGTACAGGGGCATGTGGCACAGGTCTAAGATTGCTATAGCAACCATTATACATTTTTAAATAATTTTATAGATTGTATTTTTCAGTCAATTCCATAGAAAATTAGTAAGGGCTGCATATCTATGAATTCTCAAGGGTCACATAAAGCACCTAAATGGCCATTTACACTGCAGCAAAGTAGGCAAGGCTACTCGTAGGCAAGGCAACTGACCTGTGCTGTGAGTTTTTGGAGTTTATACAGCGGATAAAAACTGTTTTCAAGATAACCCGATTTTTACGTGGGTCGAGATTGGAAACTTAAAGACTAAATAACATACTAAATAACATACTGTAATTGTAATTGTAATATCACGTGCCTCATTTGCCTTTTTTTGTTTATAGATTGTAATAAAGTTTATTTAATACTCATTTAATCTATTAGTTAAGTAATGGTTATACTCCAAATATTTTCATTATTATATATCTACATTTTCTTGATTTTTTTTAATTTTTTTTTTTATAATGCTTGATATTTTCCTTTAGTTAATGTTTCTCTTTCTTCAATGTACGTTTTTAACCACGTGTTTGCATTTCGAAGGCCAAACAGTATTGCTCTTTCAATGTCAAAATAATGATCATATCTAAATTCTCCTAAAATGACGTCATATGTACAGAGACTAGAACAAGTGCGGATTTTTAATAGAAACTGCATATGCTTTTTGAGGAAAGCTACGGCAAGTTATAAAAATGGAATAAAATAGATTGAAAATAAGCGCAAAAACATTGGTTTAGTCTGAATACATTATTAATGTATAAGATTTAAAGTATTAATCAGCTATTCATGAACAGGATCCTATGCGTTTAATATGCTTTTAAAGCAGTGAAATACTGAATTTTATCGTATCGTATCTTTGGCGTTTATCAACGAAACAAAACTGCAATATGAACTCCGAACAAAAACACCGAACAAAGGAATTTTATAGATTGATGTTTAAATATGATTTTGTCTCAAAATGATTGTGTTTTATGTTGTTAATTTTAATTTGAGGGCTATTTTAATCGCCCTAATAGTATAAATTAAAGCTATTCTTCATATGAACTCCATTTTGTTTTTGTTGCTCAATTGATTCATTTTGAGGCTACAAGCCAAAAGCCGTAAGTTTACGATTTTACGCAGCCTGACACAAACATCAACAATAACCAATCAGCGACCAGTATCACATTCGATGATTTTATTACAGATAACATAGTGCTCTATATGTATAGTAAATAATGTGTATTTTTACTCTTTCATCACATATTGTATTATATACTTACTTATATAAACATGGTTTCTACCCATTTTCCATATAAACTCTCATTTATCCCATCTCGCATAATGTCCCACTAATCGTACACACAAGAGGGTCCACCACAGAGAGAACGGATATTAACCAGACTTTCAATTGTACATCCATTCAAAAAGTAATTTTGACAGTACTCTTGTCCTACAATACTACCGGTTTCACCACGGACGGTTACACCCATTTTATTAATAATAAACAATAATTCATATTTATATATCAATGACTCTAACCATCCCACGCTTTGTTTCTTCCACACACTCAGTATTACGTACGTAGGTGATTCAAGAACCTAACCTTTCGACCGTGCTGTCAACTTGATAAATATAAACAAGTTATTCACGCATGTCTCATGTCCTATATATTATAATAATAAATCTAAACTATTAATATGTTAATCAGATCAAATCACATGACCACAAATAAGTATCTCTGATTGGTACGATACGATCTTCAAAAATAACACTTAATCAAATAATTGTAAGTAAATAAATAGTTATAAAGTCGATTCAAATTTTATTCTTTGCTAGATAAATTCCTTACAGTCCCTGCACAGTCATTTGGTATTGTTGGCTAAGCAACCGCGAAGGCTATAAGTGGAAAACTCAATCTGTGCGGGATTAGCTATATATAGCTTCATATAAGTAAGTTCACTGACACATATACGCAAGTAACAACTCAGAATCACTGAAAATAAGGTTAGTTCGTTAGTATGATATCAGCTATATAGATTGATTCCTGCTCGAGCTTTTTACATTACATAGTAGAAAATAGTTGGACTCTCTATTATTATTTTGAAATTGTCTTGTGTAATGTGTATTGACGTGTTTTGTAACAAGATATATGTTAAGCAACAATGCCAGCAAAAGATATTTTATTTCAAATAAGTCAGGGCAAATACTTCTCAAGTTTCGAAACAATATTTTTGAGGAAGGTTTATATATAAACTGCAGCTATAACTGCAGGAAAGCTTTTGTGCATATTAATTTATTCAATCAGCTTCAATCACTGCATCAAACCGATGAAAAACAAGGATTTTAGTTGCGCTCATTTATAGAGACTTTCATATATTTTTGTTTTAGTGTTTTGCCATGAAATATCGTAGTTGTTGTACCGTGCTCGTTTTTACATGGTATTTATAGTTTACTCCACTATATTTGTGTATAATATATAATTTAAATTTTTTTAGAGACGAAAATAGCTCAAATTAATTAACATGACGTTTGGATTGACAAGAGTAAAAAGTTTTACATTTGGTACAAGATTTGGAACAAAACCATCTACCAGACAACGTAAGCAAAGTCGTCAAAATGAAGAAACTAAATGTTCAGAAGTATCACATATCTTAAATTTATCCACTGGAGGGGAATCTTGTATGAGAAGCATTGACGCTGGTGTTTTTGCACGTGAAAGAAGAAGATCAACTTCATCAAGAAACAACATTAAAATATCAACTGAACCAAATTTACCAGACTATATAACTGAATTACCAAAATTTGATGAATCTAGGATGGCAAATGATTTATGTTCTACAGAACTTTGATATAACAAAAATATTTATATGATCTTATTTACTTCCACAACACATATATACTTTGATAACAATCTGGAGCCATTTTTATGAACCTTACAAACCTAGCAGAGTTTCATAGCGTACGATGAGAGCAGAAAGTTTGATAAACGGGAAATATATTTTCTATACTATAACATCTAAAATAAGTTAATACAAACATGACATGTACATATAAAAAACAACAACAAATGCACAACAAAATGAATAATTTCCGATGAGTTTATTTGATAACATCAGCAATTTAAAAACTGTAAGAACTCTGAATATAACATGAATTTATAATTATTTTAATTTATGAAATGACAACCAATTTTTTATTGGGAAAATGCATCATTCATGGAATATATTCAGATATGTACATACAAATAACAGAATAAAATAATATTTATTATATATATAGTAAATTCTTAAGAAATAATTTATCAATTTACATTTAAATGCAGATCGGTACAAAAAACTATAAAAATATGGTATAATGGCTATAGAATCCTTGTTCACTCATTGTGTCTTAACCTTGTTTACTTGTGAATACTTTTCTTGTTATCTCTTGCGGTTACTGTCTATTGAAATAATATGCTGAATTTAGTACTTGAACGTGGGTGGCACGTTGTAACATTTCGTTAGAAAACTCTTCGTGCAGAAATCTAACTATTCTTGTTGGGCTTGCTGAAGACTCGAAATACTCTGGAAAATACTCAGAGATGGCCATGTTGGGTTTCATGATCTCTGAGCGTGAGGGTTAGGGGGGTTACATTCATAGTATAACGAATAAGAGAAGATATACTAGAACAAGGCGTTTTAGGTATATATATAATATAGTGATAACTTGTCCTTCATTTGCAAGTCAAAGACAAAATATATCATATCATTAAGCTGGGTATAGATCAAAACTTCACAATGGAAACTTGAAATGTGAAGTAAATTAAGAAATAATGCATAACAAAAGATAAATCTGAATCAAAAATAAATTTAATATCTCTGATATTTCACCAGGGCTGTGCATGTGAGGCTGTCATCATTTCTTATAGAGGTTTTCTACTATATCCATTCGTGAATGAGGAAATTGGATAGCCTCGATCCGCTGTGCTATACTGCTGCAGAAGCGAAACACACGACAGATGCAGAGCCATCTGTATACAAATCTATGCATTTGTAAATGGTATTCTCTGGACAGATCCGCTCAGCAACTGATTTTCAACACAATTATTTTCGAGATTTTCCTCCACATTGTCATATTCCTTTCAGAGGGTGATTGTAGCTGCGGAATTCCATCCAATTTTCAAGTAAATTAGTAAATTTTCATATCATTCTTTATTTGCAAAACAATAATATCACTCAGCAGAAAGTTATAGTCCTTGTAGGAACATCTTCCTTGATTCATTCTTCAAGAAATTAGAAGACACATAGAGATTATTTTTAAAACTTTAAAACTAGCATAAAACGAGAAAATGTTGCTTTAAGCAATAAATTATTGCCTTGCAAATATCTTGCAAGATTCCCGCACTCCTAAAGAGCATACAAATTGGCCATTATAGTAGTACTGCATGATCAAAGTAAATTGATTTAGTCGAAAATTGTGTTTATTTCAATAAACTGTTACTGTTCAACTTCTCCCTTTTATTTGCAAACGTAGATAGAATATAATGTTTTGGATAGACGAGTAGAATTATCTTGATTGGCTTTGCGGGAACATAAATAATTAACATCATCATCAAAGAATTGCGTCATTGTCCTTCAAGTGGATGATGCTATATGAACGTATGTAAATAGCAATGCCTGTACGAGTATCAAGATTAGCGATGGTCTAAAGCCCCGGCCAAATGACTTTTTGTTTCATCAAGATTAGTATGATTCGGCCGTATCCTACCACTGTTGGCGAAATAAGAAGTCATTTGATCACCTTGGCAATGTTGGCTGTTGTTTGGCTTGTCTGTTGAATTTCACTTTTTATGATTTTGAAGATTGTATTGTTCTCGACGTAGTTTCATCGACCTAGTTTGTTGCCGATATGGTCAAATGACTTTTTATTTTACCAACTTCAATAAAATATGAACCTCCTTCTGATTGGTCGACAGTCATGTAGCTTGAATCATGATTGGCAGGATGGATTGACTATTAGTCATCAACCTTCAAAATATTACTGATGATGACGAAAATGAAATAAAATACATCCCATCCCAATGTTGGCAAAATAAAAATAATTTTTGCCAGGGATAAATTATCCAATTCCTATATATAAATTATTTTCGTATTTCACAATTTGTTATTCTTAGATTGAAGAACCCAAAAGTTTTGATTATCATCAGACCTAGAGTCATCTTATTATTTATTAGCAGTTTCTAAACCAATTCGAATAAGCATGCAAAATATGTTTTTGATATTAGCCTCTGTATTAAAAAAAATCCTTTGTGATTTTAATCATAACTTCAGTTTATGATGACAGTATCATCATCAGAAAGCCTTCCAATAGAATTGCTGAAAACCCTAAAATAGATAAATTGGATGGATAGGATTCCGGAATAGGCAGAGATATGCATTATAGATATACTATAGACAATTGTTTATATTGTTTGATGATCTGGTTAGCCATCTTTGACATTGAATGAGGCTATCATTTCAGCCTCTTTTATATAGGGAATTACAATCTGCTAATGCCATTTTTTACAATCTTTATATCTATATAGAAGGAATGTAGATTTTCTTTCCACTGGATCTTGTGTGACATGCTCTATACAGTAGTTGAACATTGTCATCTTGATACGGACATTCTTTTGCCTCATTGCTATAGACAATAAATTTCTTTTCGATTGTTTCTATACCGTTGAAGGATTAATTTCTTCATTCCTCACAGTATCTCCATTTGGTTTTGAATGGTGTCGATGTCTTTCCGAGTCGGGCGAATTGTTCACGTCTTGGTTTTGATAAGGTACAATCGTTTTTCTAGTTTCTTTTCAATTGTACCTTGCCTCCAGACAAGCGTTACATGTGAGGTTTGGTGTCAACATTTGATCATTCTTCTACAATATTTTGACTGAGCATTTTCTTTACTGTCGGTTGGAGGATCTAGGCTTGGTGTGCCGTGTATTCAATTCGAGGTACGATTGTTTATGGTCCCATGCTCGTGATGTGCTGGTATTTTAGGCTAGAAATTATCCCTTGTCCCTAATGATGCAGCTCCCTGCCTTGAATCAGAAAGATCTAAAGCTATAGATTGTGTTTTCTATTTCAGTGATATGCCAATGCAAATGACTACAAATGAGAGATTGCTTGATGTATTTTGGATCAGTTTTTAACTCAAACCGGACATTTTAGAAAGTTATTTATGCGTGTTACGAAGGAAAAAATCTCTTATCACACTTTGATAGTGAGAAAACGCTATAAAACAGGTGAAACAGGTTAAAAAAGTTTGCCTCGTGGTTATAGCAACAGTTCCAAAACATTATTTTCACATCAGTGGGGAGGCTTGGATATCTTCTCCTAAAAATGTTTGGAATCTACTTCGGAAGCGGAAACTGACACAAGGAATCCAAAACTAAACAGCTGCAAACACTTCACTAGATTTGTCAGTAAACCATGCGCTTCTAATTTCAAGAGCATTTTCAGCAATATTTACTTATGTTCAACATACTATTTTGGTAAATTTTGTAATTACAAATTATTAAATTTACTTGAAACAACAATCAGATTTACTACATCAAAGTTACATATTCATGTAAAATACATTTCGTGAGCCGAGAATGAATCGACCCCCGGTCGTCTTCAGCATATAATGCAGGCACTCTACGATTGAGCTACCGGACAACTAAATAAAGAATCATACATGACACAGTGAATAATAAAACCCGCTCTTAGCTAAGATAGAAATTTAACCTGGGCTTGGCAAGTAAGATTATAAAATTGAGGTAATCATTTGCATAATTAAGTAGAATTTTGTGCAAAATAGGATACCGCATAAACAGTGACAGTAAGATGACGATGGCATTTTGTCAAAACGTCAAGTAATTAATTTTATAAAATTCGACGTCACAATGGAATATGAGCTTGCAATCTGATTGGTCGGTTACCTTGATTGGAAATGCTGTGGTAAAAACATGGTTTGAAATTCCCGCGAAGCTGTACCGCCCCCAAATTATATTTTGTCTTTTTGTTTTTGAGAATCAGCTGATTCATGAATATTTACAAATTTCGACTTAAAATTTCCCTGCAACTTCTGCAAATATGGAAAATGGATCCATGTTTTTGTCTTCAACGGAGGAAGATGTTAACGAGCTTGTGAGAAATGCTCAAAATAAAAACACAAATTACAAAACGAAGTATGCTGTAAAAATATTTGGTAAAGGTAAATGTTCAAGTTGTCAATCTATCAAACAAATTCGTTAATTACATAGACAAATAAATATAAATTATAGCATTTTTATTGTTTAAATATATTTAGAATGGCTATCACACCGCAAAATATCAACGCAGCTTTAGAGCTAGAGGAAATGAGTGTTCTGACATTGGATGCATGTCTTAGAGTGTATTATAATGATGTACGTACCATCACTGGCGAACAATATGGAAGATCCAGCCTACTTGGTATTAGTTATGGCATCGAGAGACCTATAAATAGCCCTCCATCTAATAGAGCTATAATAGACCGAATCGACCAACGCGTCACGTGACCTGAATGCGCTGTTTGGGTTTTTCAACAACAGAACGTAACTGTCTCGCGCAAATATTTTTCTCGCATATTCCTCTTCGTAATTTGCTCTTAAATTTAGTATTTAAATTATTTGTGGGGAATCGAAGATGGATTCAAGTAGTTCAAGACCCAATAAAAACGCCTGGGACCTTAAACTTTATATATCGGTACTCCATCATTCGTCAATTATTCCATCAAAAAGTAGCATTTCTTGAAATAATTACTGTGTTTCGCTACAATTTCAATTCAAAAACAATGCTATATGATGATATACAGCATATTTAATGTAATGAACAAAAAATTTCATTATTTTACGATCAATATGGCATGTACAGTAGAATTATAGAGTTGATCGTAACCACAGCTGATGACGTAGAACACATAACTCTATGCGTTTTCAAACATTGAGATGTGCCGCGCCGTTACGAAAAATCTAAAACAACATCAATTTATAACTGTAAATTATAATATAACATTGAAATAAATAAATTTTCAAATGAACATATAAACATACAACAGTCATATTTATAGGGAAGGTAATATAAATGAGCAACACAAGCCATTTTAATGACTCCATCGAATCAGAGTTTCGTGAAATTTTACTCAAAGTCCTCGCTGTTAGCTCTTCGTAAAACATAAATTTTCTGCTAACAAATGTACATACAAGACTTTTACATACCATAAATACACTTTCTAAGTCATAAATGCTTGGTATTTTATTCAAATAAGCAAAATTTAGTTTGGTTTCAATGTTTCAAAACATCGCAAATCATGTCCAGTTTAGCTTAGCTTGTTTTGTTTTCACTGTAGTTTATCAAATGCTTTCAAATTTCAAACCATGTTTCAAAATCGATAAAAGATTTCTGTTCCAATTTTACTTTCATCCACAGCGATCAAAGGTGATGCAGCTTCTCTTTGATTAAAGTTTCATCACTCCAAAATCGACATAAAGTCTTTCCACACATCGAATAATATCCCTCCAAATACAAAATATTGGACTTTTCAATTAAATAGGTAGTTTAAAATATGTTTCATGAGATCAAATAAGCACGACCTTCTTGTACAACAACAAGGCGCGAATGGACGTTTGCTCGAAAAAGCGCAAAGAGTCCCGCATCTGTGTCACGTGATCAGGAAATTGAAGAATTAGCCGATTTGGTCTATTATTGCAGGCAATCCTCTTTTAAAAGCTCAAACATGGTTCTCAACGCCAAAATGAAAATTCTCAAGAAAAATGATAAAGTGATCTTCAACAGCCACGATCTATATACATCAACATTATCAATCGCGCCATCTCCGGTGCCATCATTACCTCGTGCGTTAAATCCAACACATATTGCACCTTTATTTAATTTAGTAACTGTTCAATCGGTAATGTTAATATAACAATTAATAGTATGCCAAAATAATTTCGTTAACACAAACTAGAGTGTTGTATACTTCAGGTTATAATTTATTTTGCATTCAATAAATTAATCAGTTCATATCGCATCACGCCATGATTCTTTAAATTCAATCTTTTCTGTTCTCTCGATTTTTGTCGATCACGTGGAAATAGCTTTGTGATTGACAGTTCTCATGTGATTCTATCGAATATAACATGCTCGTGATTGGTTTTGCTCAAATTTCATGTGATCTGATTCGTCATCCAAACTTATCTGACGCTTTTTAGGAGAAAATGTGCTAAATCAGAATCTGCGTAAACAAAACGAGTCATTGTTTGTTTGTTTTTATTTTATAAAAAAGTTACCACGCAGCTGCCGTGTTTGGGTTGCTATTTGCTAAAATCTGAAAAGTTTTGAGACACTTGGGAAGCTATAAATCCCTCGCTCTGAGCTCGTGATTTAAACGCTTCATTCGTGTCTCCCAACATTCTTCGTTTAGTAAATATCAACCCAACAGAGCAACACTTCTTATTTATACGATAGATGGGCCTCATAATCGTTTTGTATAGAGGAAAGATTGTAAAATTGTTGAAACTCGAGTCATTTTGTGAAGGTCTTTCATCTAACATAAAAGTGATGTTTTCGTCTTTGGGCCTTTTATAATTAAAGTGAGGTAGAAGATTGGACGTTCACATATGTTGCTCAAAATAACTGGCAGCTCTGTTTAGTTGGGAACAATGTGTGACAGGATGCTGATAAAGTAGATGGTACTTGATGTGACTGATGTTGAAGTTATAGTCGGAAGTGTCTAGCAGCACAAGATCAGACATTAGCAAATATACGTGCCCTGTGTCGCTATATGAGATTAATCCATATGCAACCATCAACCAATCAAACAAAAGCAGCAAGCAAAAGTGCAAAACATGTGGTTACTCTAGTGCAATACACCAACTGCATGGCATTTAGAAAAACCTGAAACAAATAAGAAAGAAGATATCATTCTAGAAAATGTATGAAGATGCTTATAAAAAGCTTCAACAATGTCGTAGAAAAAAGAAAAATGGCGAAGAAAGTTGTCACGAATCTGTCGACCAAAGTGCTTGTCAATTTGAAAGTGGAAGGTGCAAGCAAACTAATGACGTTTCAATTCAATATGTGTTCCATGAAGGTGATATCAATCCACAGGAACAATATCCATGCCCTTCGCACAATCACGTAAATGACGAAACAAATAATTTTTCTCTGCAAATGAAGATGGTTTCAATGATGCAATTTGCACACTTATTGCCAATCAAAATATAGAAATAATTCCAGATTGAAAACCATACGCAACCCCTGTTCGACGTATTCCAAATGTGCTCCACACTCGGGACTCCACAATCATATAAAAAAGAATTGAAATCACTGAGTCTATAGCATTATGAAGAGAATGATACATTATGCCAACAATTGGAGATTTCATTCTAAGCCTCATAAATGCCCTCGATCCTAAAGCGGTAAATGTGTAAATTGTGATAATTGATCCATCAGAAACTGACGTAAAAACTTCAACACATAGGTTCAAGTGGCTACGCATACCATTAAGTTTGAATATAAAAGGGTCGGTATGGGTCAGCTTGTTAGTATGAAAGGGTCATAAAATTGGTTAACAACTCTACCTTTGGGATCAGAAGGATTTTTACTAAGTAATCGTGAATTTTTTAGGCAATTTGTCTTCGATATCGCTGGCCAATGAAGCATTCCCCTCAGACTGTCCATGTTTGAGAAAGTACACCATTGACCATGCTCTATCCTGCCCTAAAGGGGGGTACATTTTTCAACGTCATGATAACATTAGAGACACATTGGGAAATGTTTTAGAGGAAACCTGTCGAGATGTTGCAATTGAGCCTCATCTTGCCCCTTTAACGGGAGAAAATCTACTACCATCTGCAATAACAGGAGACGATGCCCATCTAGATATCTGTGCCAGAGGTTTTGGATTGGAGTTCAGGGAGAGGTTTTTGACGTAAGGGTGTTCAATCTCTTTGCTCCTACCAATGTAAACCAAAACCTCAAACAAAGTTTCAAAACGCAGGAAAAAAGAAAATACAACAAAAGAATCATTGAAGTTGAGCACGGTTCTTTTACACCTCTGATCTTTTCTGCGTATGGTGGCTGCAGTCCAGAAACTGAACGCTTCATAAGTGAGCTATCTGTAAAACTAGCAGAGAAATAAGATAACGAATATAACAAATTGTCCTTTGCCCATGTTCGATCTGCAAATTTGTGCATTCGGGGTTCAAAAACCATCAAGTGAACACCATTCACAAACACCCTAAAAATACCAATATAACGGATGTGGCATAGGATCCATCAACTACTGATGGACTCAAATTATATTAAGTAAAAATAAATAGGAAATAAATTAATTTGAATATAAATTTGTAAACCTCTCCTTACGTTTTCATAATTATAATATCTTCGCATTTTTAAGGTAAAAAAAATTTAAGTTTGAATACATCTGCTGAAGTGTTTGACGGGAATATGATCGCATACGGCTGGTAGCTGTTAAAGAGAGATGCTAATTGCAAGGAATCAAATAGTAGAGGTTTTTTGCATCGGCATATTGGTGTGGCAAAATAATACATCCCGGGATCGCAGTCTTTTTAAAATATCCTTTTTTAAAATAATTCTCGAAGGGCTCATTGGGAATCTGTGTAAAAGCTCTATTGAGAAAGAACCCCATCAAATGTATTGACCAAGAATTGGAAGTCAACCAGAACCCGAAGTTACGAATGGGAAAAATATTAAAAGCACTATCAATGAAATTAATTCGACATCACTCTGTAAATGCGAAACTTTCTAATAGAATACATCTGGTCTTGTTGACCAAATAAAAATAATTATTGAGGTCAAAAAGGCCGCGGTAGCGTCAATTTCATCAGTCATTCGACACTTTACGAACCAGCAAAAGTGCTTGTTCTACAATGCGCACGACGCCAGTACAACTGAATTGGGTATATCACGAGTGCAGGATGAGCATTCGTACTGGTTTATCACAGTCGTACTCTCATCCCCAAAAAAGAACACCATACTCTCATTGAGAAATAAATGGTTTCAAAAGAATGGGACATGGACAGATATCATCAGTACACATTTGGTGGGCGCAACATCATCTACGTTTACCACAAGTATCAGAGGACAACATGAAAAAGAATTAAAAGCGAACCAAGCTGACTGGAACAAATGATCCTTCAACAATACGATGCAAAAACAGTTTCTTAACTTGGAAAAGGGCAACATCTAGCAGAACCAGTAAAGGCAGACACACAAATTCCGATCAACATAGCCGCTGACATCAATTTCATCACAAGTGTTACGAACACATCATGAAAGTAGGCCCTGTTTACAAGGAGGGCAAGTTACCCGGGTAGGCAAATTACTCGCCCTACTGAGTTATGTGTAGTCTGTTTACAAGGACAACTTGACTAGTAAGGCATGGGTAATACAAGCGAACCGAACCTAATACATTTCAATTATTTCATTCATTCGAATTAAGTTCGCTGTTAGCGCGCTCTGTATAACGCAGTTGAGCTCGCCAATGTATTAAGTTCGCATAGTCCAAGCGCGCTAACAGCGAACCTAATGCATTAAGCGCGCCTCTGCGTTACACGAGCGAGCTAAATGCGAACCGAATCAAATACAGCTTTATCACAGAGCCGTGACTGTCTCCGTAATTGCCTTTACATGGCAATAAACAGGGGTTACAAATTAAAAAAGCTTCAAGTCATTGTTCTATTGATGTTTCCATGGTTACGTCTTTAATCCGTTCGTAATAGAACATCAAATAATTATGTAGATTATCTTGTCTACGAATTAAAATGTATCTGGCCAAATACAAATTGAGTTGCAAAGGAAAAGCTTGATTAAATGCAGAAAAATATAAAACATAAAATTTAATTTGCAAGAAATCAAAGTTATCATGAGGAAGATAAAAATATATTTTACAACTTCCAGTTATAACTTAAAAGATACAAGATGCAAGACTTTCACCACTTCAACGAACAAAACAGTATAAAAGCATTTTGGTCATGCGATCAAATTTCAATTTTCACACAACAAAATTTTCAATGACTAAAGAGACATGTTACATCACGTTACATTACATTACATCACATTAGCTAAATTAATAGCTAAGTTCGCATGTATAACGCGGGAGGCGAACCTAATTCGATCAGGAGCGAGCTCAATTGCTATTAGGCTCGTATAACCCACGCCTAACCCGTCAGCCAAGCTGGAGAATTTAAAGCAAGTCTAGGCGTGCGCGTTGAATTCGAACGATTAGAGATTGAAAGATGTCTGCAACGGAAACGTTTGAAACAATTAAAAATTCAGGCTACAATTTTTAATTTTAACTCGCCTACCCAAGTTACTCACCAACCCGAGTACTCGTATATAAAGCAAAAAATTGGTCCGGCTACTATGGTAAACTGGCCTGTCAGGGCGAGTAACTCGGGTAGGCGAGTTATCCGGGTAAATAATTGAGACGGTATTGCCCTACTAAAGGCACCCGTACCACCCTCCTATTATTAGATGAGTGGCTGATCTCAGCCACGACACTGCAAATCATTTTCAAAATATGTCATGGCAGAAGGCCTTGATTGTCAATGCACAACGATGTGCTTCAGCTTCTAACAATGCAATTTCCTCTGAATCGTTCCGCCAGTCATCAGAAGATGGTACTCATTCGATGTTTAAGAAACGATAACGTTAAGGCTGAGTTGACTTCGGGGAATCGAGCCACAATGGATGAGATATGATCAAATCTATAGTCCGGCTGATGTGCCACCTGAGCTAATCCAACCATTATCCGGGTAGGCGGTTTTAGTTTCACGCTCTGCTTTTAAACAGAACGCACTTGAACAATATAACAAGGTAACTTGCTTACCCGGGTAATTCGCCAGTCGCCCTCCTTGTAAACAGGGCCTAAAAAATCGCTCAAGCAACAAGAATTGCTGGCACAATGAACCAATTGAAAAAATCATTACTCTATATAGATGTATTAGAGATCAGACAACAAGAGACGAGACATACCTTGGTATTTGAATCAATCTCCAGCTTCGCAATAGCCTGCTTCGTGCATTACGTCTTCATTAGCCTCATTCCATCACTACCCTCATTTCCGTGATGGAATGAGACTACGTCTTTATGTCTAGTTGTGTGACGTAGTATGTTCCAGGGATTTCTTTGATGGGATTATGTGCCTCGCTCTCACTTTGCTAGTTGTTAATTCAGAAATTATGAAAATGACCTCTAATTTTGATTGCAAAGAACTCGACAGCGAACGTTTTGAAGTTGGTATTTCGTTACACATGTGGTTTATCTTGTTATAAAAATGATAATTGTGAAAGGATAATTGTCTCTTGCATATGCAGGTTGATTGACAACATAATAAGATTAATTTGACTCTCAATTCCAATTAACTTTTGGCGATGACCGATACCACTAGTTGTTTAGCTTATAAAACTGTCACAGACATCTTTTGCAAATTAATCTACTCATTGTTGTCAACATTGAAAGAAAGAATGGAAAGCATTTCTTTCAATTTTACCTTGTTTACCTTTTTCGACTAAGTTATATTCCTCACGAGACGATTCAAACAAATAACACATACGTTTGTGAATTTTCCATCGCCATTGTCCATTCCGAAAATGAGTGTGTCTCGGTCTGGTGTAGCGTGACTATTTTATGCATGTTCACACAGATTGAACACGCCCCCAAAACTAGACAAAAGGCCGTAATGCACAGACTCTAATGTTTTTGTTTGTGACGCAGACTAGTTTCATTTGAGTTAGCTGCCTATTATAGTGGCAAAGTCTACAAAGTAAAACACGCTATTGCATCACCATCAGTGCATCCATCATAAAACAAGAAGCCCATTCTGGCTTTCAGGGAATACAGGCATGTTTAGCGAGGGTGAGGGAATGTATTTACTGATTAGTATAAATGATTGAGTCACACTTGTGTGGTGTTATAGGCTGCAATGCCAGGAATTGATACTGATCTTCTCCAGCATTATCTGCATTTGTCATTAGGGATTTGGCTGTCTTGACTGCAGAATCAGTTTTATATCAGCTGTCCATACTTGCCTTTGTGCTCTCCAATACGTCACTCTCAATGAAATCGCTAAATTTGTTGCATGGGACGGCTAACGGTATGAGTTACAGTAGCCACCATTTTGAAGTTACTCCCAGGGGATAAATCTATCTACAGTTTTGATTCACAAGATTTCTCTATCATATTCCGCTCGGGGGGGGGGTAACTCCAGCTCTTCAGGGACGGGGGGGATTCCACCTTGGAAAAAGGTAAAGTACCCAAAAAGTTTTAAAAATTCGGTTGATGCTACCCAACGTGTTCTAGCAGGTTGATCGATTTTAAGTAAATACACAAAAATGAAGCAAAAAATTTCCAAAATTCTTGAAAAAGTCAAAAATAGGATACCCAAAGCTCCAAAAATTGAAATCTCATACCCAAAAAGTTTTTTCTCAGCTGGAATATGAACCCAAAATAAGTTGCACGTCCCCGTATAGCCGTCATAGTGGAGTTACCCCCCGGGATATTTCGTTACGAAATGATAAACAAACGTCTTATTTTCCCCATATAATAAAGAAGAGATAATACTCAATATCTGTCCTTCACAAAAGCTTACAATTATAGCTAATAACATTTTATAAAAGCGACATTGATGTGTTATTGTTATATTCTTACAGATCAATAACATTCTTTATTGTTAAAAACAAAGACATGAAAATCGATCCTCTTAAATAAAACAATGGTATATATGACACAATTAATTTAAGATATACACATCACAACTTAACTGATGGATAACATCTTAAATAATAAATACATAGTATATATGTCATATTAATTACATAACATAAGAAAGGTATCAGACTATTATAAATAATGTATAAAACAATACACTATGTATCATCTTATAAATTTAGTTGATTTATCAATAACGAACTTAAACCAATCGTTTCGTGTCGGTATTGAGTTAAGTAGATCTATATGGCGGCATATTTAATACTCTTTCATGCATGAATATGATTTCCATGACTTAACTATAGAGTTATTGTTAAATGTCACTGTGACTCTCAGTAAAAGCTGAACATATTTTCTTCAGATTTTAATGAAATAGTTTGTGAATGATCTCGACATAAAAACGTTAAATTACTATTAGTGTCATGAATGATGATATTTAATCAATTAAAAGTGGAAACATTTAAAATTTATTATCAGATATTGTGGAATCATAATATTGTGGAATTATAGGTGAGTTATTATTATCAATTGATCTGTATAAAACTCTATAGATTAGACATAATAATTGGACACGGCAGTATATATACACTTGTAGGCAGGACAATTTCGAATTTTTCAAAATGTTTTGATGGTTCCAAGTCTGTTTTGCTTTTTTGAGCCAAACAATTCTTGTTTGAAGCAAAATATCATTAATCATGTCCAATTTTTAAGTGATTTTGACTTTTGGTAAGAAAAAAACGCTTGAAAGGTGGACATGCTTTAATGTATATATACTATCTTGTTTGAAACAAGACATTTTTGGCTCAAAACAAGAACTTTTGTCCCAAAACAAGTAGAACTATAAAACTCGAAGAAGCAAAGCATCCATTCAAGAAATACCATTTCCTTGTGTATTCTAAATGAGATTTAACTTCAAATCTCTGTCAAGGTTAAATCATTCTGACAAAAAGCAGTTCAATACAATACGTAACAACTGAGACTACATAAACTTATAAAATGAGGTTCAAGAATGAAACATGCTAGCTATATATATAGATTAGTGTAAAAAACGGTTCAATATAGTAAGTAAAAACTGGAGCTATACGGTAAATTTATAAAATGAGAGTAATTTTTTCACGCGTTTACTTTGCGTTCATCAGACGGTTTTTCTCAATTATATTATATCATTAAAATGAGAGTAAAAAATGAAACATGCTATAATTACGCTACTTCAAATTTCACAACATCAAGGTGACCATCAGGCGATTTATTCCAAGTAGGTTACAAAATGTGTATACTTGTAATTTAGTTGAAATTAATCGCATGATGATGATCACCTTTGTATGGTGTGAAACTTGAAGTAGCGTAATTGTAGCATGTTTCATTATAAATTCAATGTTCTACTTATTTCCATTGGGCACTGGTGTGAAACAATGCTACGGTATATATACACTTATATTTCAAGTAAGCCTAATGTCATCACAATGCACAATATATTTTCTTGTCCATTGATTATCAAATTAGATGCATTTGGATCATATTTCCTAGCACATTATAAGTATCTTAATTTAAGAACATATTTTCTTGTTTCAAGAGTCTCGTAGGACTAATTTAGAATCCAGAATCAGGAAGCACAACAAAAATTCTTACTTCAGAAAGCCTAATTCTCTGCAAGCCCTCTCCATAAGCAATATTAAAAATGTCTTTTCAAGGGAAAATTTTATTAATTTAGGAAGAATTTTACGAGGCATACAGAAATTTATCCAAGCAAATTGTGTTTTTAAATTGAGATGAATACTTGCAGTGCACGAGCTTTGGAAAGAAGAAAATGAAAAACACACCAAAAAAATGTTAAAAGTTAGCAAACGCAAATAATTGACTTTCTTAGGCCTACTGAAATCCGAGAATTAAATTTTCTTAGCAATTTGCACTAACTGATACAAAACCTTGAAAAATAGCGTGAATTTCGTGACATTTTCATGGCACTTTCATTGCTTTGGTAGTGTTGGTAAGATGAGTGCTACCTTCTAGATCTTATAAAAAGTGCATCATTAATAATATTATATAGGATATGCAGTATTGATTCTAGTCCACATGAAAGTTTAAATACCACGAAATTGACTCATGTATGCAAAATGTATAATCCATGAAAGATTGTAAGGGTGACGTATATATGACTTTTGAATAATATTTACTTTGTTGTATAACGCTCTACTTATTTGAAATATTTTATAACTATTTTCTGAAATTATCTAATGACATCATAAGCTCATTTTGCATGCTATATATTTATTTATGGATTTCTCTTTGTCGCAAATCAGCAATGATGAAAGACAAAGTACATGGAGGCTTATGCAGCAGAATGCAGCAGTAACGCTGAAGTATATGAATGAATGAATGAATGTATTTTATTTCCGTAAAACAAAATGTTGGTTACTATAACATTCAGAAAATCGGATTAAAATTTATGCCTCACAAATTATATGTAAAACGAATATAGGCCATAGATAGAGAATAGGAAATTAATGATGTACAAGTTTATGATATTGTGAAGTCTTCAGAATTTAGTTTGCTTTTTTTAAATTATTTAGAGTTTTTGCCGAACATGTAGCTAGAGATAAAGAAATTGCAAATAGTTATACAATTAACGTATATAAGGCAATCGAGTATCGATACATAATGGTTTTGGAAGTTGGCATAATAAAGCGTCCATGGGCGTTAAATTTAAAATAAGTTCATCATCAGCTTCAATACAAAGTTATTAATTATGAATCGAAGTCAGAATCAATCAAGCAATCCGGCGCATAAAAGCAACGAAGTAACCCACTGGACACCCCGGCGTTGGATAAGCGTTGATTCAACGTCGGTGTGTCCAGTGGGTAAGAGATTTGCTTTTTTGTTTGTTCCAAAAACATGCTCTAGGAACATTAACTAACTCACCAACCATCCAGATGAAAAAAGTTTGGAATCAATCAAGTAATCACAATAAAACAACGAAGTAACCCACTAGATATCCCGACGTTGGGTAAAGGTTGATTCAACGTCGGTGTGTCCTGTGGGTAAGAGATATGCTTTTTTATTTGTTCCAAGAACATGCAAGCACGTGTTCCTCGAAAAATTTAGTGACATGTAATTCCAACATGTCAAATTGTGAAATTGTTTACCAGAAGACGCAGTTTTCTTGAGCCTTAACTTTAGTTTCCTATATATATGCATTTCTGACATTCAAATCCCGTCTAAAATAGTATACTTAAAAATATTGTATATACATTTAATTTAGTTTAATTATAAAGTATATTATAATTTAGGCTGTGCATTAATGATACGTGTGATATTCTATCATGTATCTGCCTGCATGTAATCCATACAAATAAAATCAATTAATTAATAGCCATCGGGTAGCCATTGCAACCTTTTCGAATCAGCTCGTGCACTGAGCAACGGCCTGCCACCCTCAATGAAAACGATTGCTGATCGATTGCACTTTATAGAAAATCTGAAATCCATGCCTAAACAAATCTCATGACCTATTGATTAGTAATTTAGTCTATATTTCATTTCGATTTCAAAACGATTAATTGAATAGCGACTAATAAACTGCAACGGTTTCGAACCGGAGGGGGCTATAACTTCCGTATGACGTACAGCTATACGGAGACGTGCCATTTATTTGGAATCAATATTCCAGCTGAGAAAAGTACGTCTGGGTAGAGAGTTTCAGATTCTGGAACTTTTTTGGTTTCCTTTATGACTTTTCTAGAGAATAGATTTTTGGAACTTCTGGGGGTATATAGTTTGCTTTTTCAAATGTTTTGAACTTTTTCGGTAGCATTACCATGATTGTTGGAACGTTTTAGGTACGTCATAATTTTCCAAAATGGCACCCTCCATGCATGCATGCTGATATCCCCCGGGGTTTTGATTTCTTCTCAAATCATCGTCAGGAAAGTTAATACATTTATTTCACCCATTCAGAGTAGACTTTTAGTTATTGGCACTAAACGTAACATTTCACACTATATATTGTTGATAAAAATAAGAATTAGAGATTTTTTTTTGTCAGGAAAGTAAAAGAGAGAGATTACATCGTGTTTAGAGTTACACAATAATTTCAAAATATGAGTAGTTTTGAATAAATCGAAACCGTTGCAGATTATCGTATGTTTTATATGTTAATTATATAATATTCTAATATAATATGAGGTGGTGAACACATGTATGTTAGAGTGTTCAATGTCTGTTAAGAAAGAGCATAATATAGAATGGACACCAAAGATGAGGCACAAGCCTTTTCTGTTACTCGGAGTTTCACGCGTTGTATAGTAGTAAGTTTTAATTTTTTAGTGAACCGCCTGATGAACGCAAAGTAAACGCGTTAAACTCCGGGTAATTGAAAAGACTATTGCCTCATCTTTGTGTCTATTCTATGTTGATTATATAAATCTTATACTGCATCTAATTATGTCTTAAACACTTTTTAAAATAATGTTTAATATCTCGATAAGTTTACAATAATAAATGATGATGATAGCGATGACCATTATTTATATAATTTAACAATGCTTTCAAAGCTAGAATTGAAACAAACATGACGCAAGAGACTTTTCCGCAACTCGGAGTATTACGCGTTTATTCTGCAATCATTAGACGGTTTGATGATCACAGAATAAAACCGTGAAAACTCTGAGGTAAACGGAAAAGACGCTTGCTTCATCTCTATTTCAATTCTGTGTGTCATGCGCCGCCTATGTGTATTCAAACGACGGCCTGACGCGCATGTGTGTCAACCATGTACCAAGAAACTAAACACTGTTTGTTCAAAAACAATATCTTGATAAAGGTGAAACTGTAAATGATAAATGACAATCTATTAATCTAAGTTATTAAATGAGTACAAGAATGTGAAATTAATATGATAATGTGTTAACTTACAATTTGTCTTTCGCTACTATTTGGTGTATTCTCGACGAGAGTTCTGACGTTTACTAAAGTTATGAGCTAAATATTGGTTGATTAAATATATACAAAAGAGGCTAGATTAAAGAGAGGCTGAAAATGCGGAGCGCAACACTCCCCTCTCAAATTACGTTTCCATACAAGTAATTTGCAATCAATTTTTTTTTAAGGTTGTTAATACTTATCTACAAAGATAGATTAACTCTGATGTTGGACGATGGTAATGTCTTCTTGAGCCTTCGATGATGACATCTAAATCTGCTTTTCTGACTTTTCCGTCTTGACTGTCATATGTAGATGTCACTGAAGCGATTGGCCATTGATTGCGAGGTACGTTTTTCTCTTTAAGGAGGACAACATCTCCAGTTTGGATGTCTTTTGTTGCTTTGGTCAATTTTGCTCTCACTTCGACATCGTCGTCACTGACTTCGTCGATTGCAAGCTCGGGGAGTACGCTCACTTCTTCTTTCAAAAATGCTGGACCTGATAACCACGTTGATTCTTGAAGGCCAATGAAACTACAGCCTCTGCTTGCTAAATCTGCGGGGTTGTGCTTTGTTTCTATGTAACGCCACTTGTCGGCTGAAGTTATAGAGCGGATTAGCTGAACCCGATTAGCTACGTAAACGAGGAATCTCTTTGACTCAGACTTTATATAAGACAATGCTACCTTTGAATCGAGATAGTATATAGCGTCGTCAATACGTAGGTCAATTTCTGACTGTACCATTTGCATGGCTAAAGCTAATTTAACTGCACTGCACAGTTCTTTTCTTGGTATGGTACTGATGGGCTTCAACGGTACCACAGAAGATTGGCCATAGACGAAAGCAACATTTGTTTCTCCAGCTTCGTTGAATGACTTCAAGTATACTACAACACCAAGGGCGTGGTCGCTTGCGTCACCAAAACCATGCAGCTCTCTTCTCACAACTTTGCCAAAATCCGACGGAGTAAACGAACGTGGAACTTGATATTCGTGCAGATTTTCTAGGTTTGTTTGAAATTTCTTCCATGCTTTGAGTTCATCAGATGGCAGTGACTGATCCCAGCCTAATGGTGTTGTTTCTGTACCGGCTATCATTTTTTGCAGAAATAGCTTTCCATTTAAGATGATTGGTGCCACGAAACCGATTGGGTCGTACACAGAGTTTATTGTGGACAGTACTCCCCTCCTTGTGAACTCCTTCTTTGTGTCGATTGGTTTGGCATCAAAGGTGAAAGTGTCGTTTTGTAGGTTCCAGCGCACTCCCAATGATCTTTGACTCGGCAATTCTTCTGCGTGGATATCTACTTCTTTGAGACACGAGGCCCTGTCTTCTTCCGGTATAGCTTCCATTACTTCTACAGAATTGGATACAACTTTATGCAACCTTAGTTTGGCTTTTGCTAGCTCCGCTTTAGTGTCGAGCAGAACATCACTAACTTCCTTGCTGGTGTCACCTGATATGAGTCCGTCATCTACATAGAAATTGCGATCTACAAATTCTTGGACTTCTTTGCTAGTGGATGCGGCCTTTACTGTATGCTTTAATCCGAAGTTAGCAACTGCCGGACTTGGACTGTTACCGAAGAGGTGTACATTCATTCTGTATTCGCAAAGTGGACCTTCTAGGTCATTGTCTTCAAACCAAAGGAAGCGTAAGAAGTCTCTGTCGTTTGGAGTAACGTGGAAACAGTGAAACATGTGTTCAATGTCACACATTGCAGCAACTCTCCCCCTCCGGAAGCGTGTCAAAACACCCAAGAGTCTGTTCATCAGGTCTGGTCCAGTGAGCAACTGCTTATTCAACGATACACCGTGGTATTCTGCTGCTGAATCAAAGACGACTCTTATCTTATCTGGCTTCTGCGGGTGATACACTGCAAAATGAGGCAGATACCAAATGTTACCATCTTTTACCTTAACTTCGTCTTCTGGGACTTTAGAAGCGTGGCCTTTCTGTAGCAAGGTTGTCATGAACTGAGCATATTCGTTCTTCATCTTTGGCTGGCGGAACAGCTTCTGTCGAAGAGATCTCAGTCGTCTTTCTGCTAGCAGTCTATTATTTGGCATCGTCGTGTTGATAGTTCGAAATGGTAAGGGCATTTCCCAGTTCCCAGAAGCGTTTTTCTTGACAGTGTTGTTCATTTGATGCATGAATTTCTCATCTTCGATACTTTGGGCGAGACTGTTGTCGAATGATGTGGTATGGAAGACGTCTTTGATGATATCCTCCTTCACGTCAACTAGATTCTCTTTGACACGGATAGCTTTCTCACAAGGCGATACAATGGTTGAAAACGTGTTCGTGTGGATTGGTCCATCTGAACTGGCGAAACACATCTTCCCACTTACCGTCCAACCTAGGTCTAGTCGTTGCGCCCATGGGGCACCTGGAGGACCGTTAAGAGATTGCCTAACTTTCATGAGATCTGGCGCATCTCTTCCTATCAAAAGCAGCATCCTTGCATTTGGACTAATGGAAGGCAATTTACAAACAAGGGGGGCAAGATGAGGGTGTGCATGAAGCAGCGATGGATTTGGGACCTCATCAAGATTTTGGGGTAGAGCGTCGCACTCTAGGGACGGGGGTAGGGGTGCTATGTAACCTGTTTCTGCAGACTCAACCATGAGCCCAGAAACCCTTCTTCCATAGTGCTCTTGCTTCCCGTTAACCGTAGTCACTGCAAACTTAACGCAGTCTGCTTGAATGCCTAACTTATCGATTAAATCAGGATGAACCAATGTCCTATTACTTTGATCATCTATTGTGGCATAAACTTGTACATAATCTTGAGAGTGAGTTGTGAATACGTTCACCAAAACTATCTTACCACATGTGTGGTTGAATTCAGGAGCATTAGCTCTGTTTCCTAATGTAGTTTTTCGTGAAACAACATCTATGGCTTGTGCCTCGTTATTCTCAGTGTCATCCGTGTTATTTGGATCGTTAGCCGTTACTTGAGTTGTGCGTGTATTTGCAGTTACAGTTCTATGTAGCAATGTGCAATGGTTGGCACTCTCACAGTCAGTACACTTAACGTCGTTGTTGCAGTCTTTTACTAGATGACCGGGTTTGGCGCATTTGAGACACAATCCGTTTGACATGATAGCGCGTTTTCGTTCTTGCCAAGATAGCGCTTTAAATTGCCTGCACTGCTCAAGTGAATGAGAGGCCTTTGCAGTCTTGTGTAAGGGACATACGTCTGTGATAGGTGTCTGTTGCTCAGTTGCTGTCTTCCTTACACGCGCAGTAATTTTTGCTTCGAGTGGTTTTGCAACGTTTGGCGAAAGCGAATCCAATGACATGTTTTTGTTGAAAGCATAATTTTTCAGTTCTGAGACATCTTTTATAAAGGATGCAAACTTGCTAAATGGTGGATATTGTCCAGGTTGTTTTTGACCGTAATTGTAAACTTGTTTTTCCCATTTATCGGCGATATATTTTGGCAGGCGAGAAACAATAGGTTGTAGTTGAGTGGGAAAATTGAGGCATTGCAAGCCGGCCAAATTTTCTGTTTGACTGCTCACGTCTGCACAAATGTCTGAAAAGGTCTGCAGCTTTTTTGCGTCACTACCAAAATTCGAGGCCTGGACCAGTCTTTTTAGGTGGTCTACAGCGATCAAAGCAGGGTTTCCGAAACGTTTTTCAAGTTCTTCCCACAGTTCTTTAGTGCACGTTTTCGGTTGGTCATAGAGTCGTCTGCTAAAAGCAATGACTAATTGTTTAGGCTCTCCGCTGCAGTATTTTTGTAGAAAATTGAGTTCTTCGCTACTTGTAGCTACGGCTCTTCCAATCATATTTTTGAAACAATCCTTCCACGGTTTGTATGCTGACGGTTCCCCGTTAAATATTGGGGGTTCGTTTTTTGGTAAATTTTGTCTAGCTGCAATTACTGCCAACTGTTCGACAACTGGGACGATTTTTTCTGCAATTTGCACATCTGTTTTATCTTGGGGTGAGTTTTGTTCGACCCACGCACTGATTCTCTCTTTTGTGTTCTCTTTTGGTAACTCGTCTATGTTTAGATCAAAACCTCTGTCACCAATATCACTTAATATTTCTAACTTGGCTTTAGCTGATGCGTACTTTTTATTACTCGCTAAAATATCGAGTTCATACTTTTGTTTGGCAATTTTTTCGTCGTAGGCAGCTTCAATTTTGGCCTCAATTGCACGCGCATGGGCAATGCGCAGTGATGCTTCACTTTTGTTCGAGCATTGAGAATTGCTATTTGTATTTTTTCTACTATTGTAAGACACAATAGAGGCAGCGTCTTCTCTACTTTCTCTTAAACGGACGTAGGACTTGTGAATGGCTTCGTCTGCCTTTTCTAATATCACCCACAAGGCATCTATTTCAACGGGAACTTCAATGCTTTCTGAATTCTGTAGCATTGAGACTTCTAAAACATCGCTTGAGAATTCATTTCTAGACATAGATAATGCTTCTATTAATTGTTCAAATTGTGGTTCTAAAGCATTACAGGCTCTAACATTAATAATCAAATTGTTCAATTTTCTTTTGTTCAATTCAATACTTTTTCTAAGTTTTTCTATTTGGTAGTATTGGCCCTTTTCTGTCAGTTTTCTCTGACGTTTTTGTACGACTTGCGTCAAACTTTCACCCGGTCGCAATATCGTCTGTTGTTCTGATGGTGAACATATTGGATCGGACATTCGCCGCGCCTGAGATAGTGGCTCTGTAGCAGGCGGTCTCATATTTGTTGGAACAGTTTTTTCGCTCATTGCCTTTGAGAACTTTTCAGCCATGATTTTTAAATAAACATTGAGCTATACTGTATAAATATGTATTTCAAATTGGTTATCTCTTACCAAGGTCTTTTCACGTCTTGTGTAAAGTACGACAAATTTTTCACTGTCATGCGCCGCCTATGTGTATTCAAACGACGGCCTGACGCGCATGTGTGTCAACCATGTACCAAGAAACTAAACACTGTTTGTTCAAAAACAATATCTTGATAAAGGTGAAACTGTAAATGATAAATGACAATCTATTAATCTAAGTTATTAAATGAGTACAAGAATGTGAAATTAATATGATAATGTGTTAACTTACAATTTGTCTTTCGCTACTATTTGGTGTATTCTCGACGAGAGTTCTGACGTTTACTAAAGTTATGAGCTAAATATTGGTTGATTAAATATATACAAAAGAGGCTAGATTAAAGAGAGGCTGAAAATGCGGAGCGCAACACTGTGTTATGCTTTTTTTTTCTTTTTTTTTTTATTAATATATTTTTAGGGCTTATAAACAACTTAATACATAAATAGCTAGTTCAACATATTTCACATTACAATTTAGACCAAGACAACTTTGCAGTTGTTTCTTGAAGCCTGGCGATTCTAATTACTTTCGTTTGGTATTTGCTTCATCTAATAATTTTGTTGATATTTCTTGTTTGTATTTTATTTTGTTATAGCTATGTACATTGATATATTAATTTATTAGACGTTTGTTTTGTTTTACCAATCATTGAGCACTTTCACATACATGCGTTCATCTTATAATATATTATGAAAATATTTTATATCAAACATAGTAATTATTTGCAATTTGCGCAACAATTTCTGTTATTTTTAAGCTGATTATGACATCTGTTGTGGCGGCTTACATGATTCAGTATATAAAACGTGAATACTGTATCTTATTTTCTCACAAGATTTGCATGTATTCCATAGGTCGCACTGTCATTAAGCCTATTATTAATGTCAACATGTATAGGATATATACGTTATGCTCTATTTAGCTATCGAAAGAAAATATGCCGACTTAAATATTTGACATAAAATAATTATCACTGTGAAGCATGTGTTTATAACAGCTTAACATGTCTGCAAATCAAGAATCTTTGTAGAATGAATGTTAACTATAATACAATTAGACACTACGAGAGGATTTTGACCAAGATAACATCTATTTTTAAATTTTGTTTATTTTTGAATCGGGAATTATAGACGAAATATCCTTTCTTAATTAAAAGAATGTAATATACATCACTTCTGGCAGTAAGTATTCGAATGGTATATACTACTGAGCAAGAACGAAAATTTGTGTATTCATTCACGTTATTATTAAAGGAAACAGACAATTCTAATTATCAGGTTAGAGATATTGAACTTTAGTTTAGTAAGACTACAGATAGATAGTAATATCAAGGTACATAAGTTGTCTTTGCTGTTTCAATAGTACTCGATGCCATAAATGCAGAGTTGTTTAATAATAAATAAACGAAAAAATCAAAAATTCATATTTGCTACTATTAGTTTCACGCCTATGCGATCATCAGATTAAATTGCTTGATGATCACCTTGGCGTGAAACTAATGGTAGCAAATATGAATGTTTGATTTTTTCGTTTATTTATTATTATTATTATAGACAGATAGATATATAGATTGAGAGGGGGGACCTATAAATATCGTGAACCAAAAACCACCTTTTTCGATAACTTGAAACAATAATTTGAGATCATTAAATCGTGAACTGTTGTATAGTTTTCAATCTATAATATGTTCAAAAAGATATTTAAAATCAATTTTGCTCTGCGAATATGCTACATCCTCTAGCCGCATCGCCATCTTTGTTATAAAATTAACCCAAATATTATACCCCGGGATAATGCCATCATCAAATAATATATATAAGCAATACCTAATTTCAAATTTTGTTTGAATATTATATGTATCTATGTATAATATATTAGTTAAATATGGAAATATAATATATTACGAAAACCTGCAAAAACCTGCAATAATAAATTCATATTTGTCAGGGTCAATGTCACAAAATAATAAAATGTTGTAATGAAATATGAATTTGTGGTACATGTACAACTTACTAAAATGGGCTAGATATACCGCAGTTATAGAATTTAGTTAGAAAAAAGCTATATATCTCCCTGTAGTGATAGTTGATAGAATGAGATTAAATACCATGGTTTAATATGAAAAGAGTAAACCTAAATTGAGATATATATCCGTTTTGAATGGGGAATTAAGTTGTTGTATAGATAAGAAATAGTTAAGCGAGGGAACACATATCAATTTTATATCATAAATTTAATTTTCTGGAATATTTAAGTAAATTGTGAAAATCGTCCGATCACAGTGGAAATATCTCCAGCATGCCTGAATATGGCAATCCAAAATTGGAATCAGCCTTCTAACTCTTTATCTAAAAAAACCTGTATATATGAACTTAAACTTTAACTTTAAGTGTGCATTCACACTACAACTAACCCAGGTCGAACCTACTTTATGTAGAGCAAACTCACCACATGAAGGTGGGTAAAAACTAACCCGGGTTATTAGCGCTGTTAACCTGGGTTATTCGAATTCACAATACTCACTTGTAACCTGGGTTAGCGTTAACCCGGGTTAAAAGAGTGTAGTGTGAAAAGGGCTTAAATAATTCATTTTATCTATTTATCAATAATACCCTTCAATTGAAACAGGTTTGATGATAGCTAGTTATGATTGGGTTAATGATTATTCTATAATCTAGGCAAAGCTATCAACAGAATCACATTAATGATTTTAATACATATTTAGTTCGACAGGTTCAAGAAGTTTATTTGTATTTCAAAACCATTATCACTCAATCATATTATTCTGTAGAGATTCCGTGCTTCAAATTATTTCATAGGAAACATCGAATTTCTTTGAAATGTTGCCGATTTGTTTTCTTTTACTAATTAATCCTGATTCTCACACTGTTTTCGGTTCCTTCTTTATAGTAAGAAAATCTGATAAATACGATTATAAAACAAAACACAAATGAATCAACACAATTATAAAAGAGTTCTTTCAAAGTTAAACTATATTTAACGCTTTCTATAGCTTCATGTACTGATCGTTGAGTATTTTTTACTTTTGGAACAAATATAATTATTTTATTTATACAGTGAACTTGAGCTGAGAGGTCACATTGATCAAACATGAATCATATGATTTTTTCTTAAAATAGTGTCGTATTTGTTTACTGAAATTACTAATTTGATTAAATGTTCATAATATATGCCTTTTAGGAAATTGTAAATAAATGGCAAAAATTGCGTACTTCAAATACGATAATCACATATTGACAACACCTCTTTATATAGTCAATCTTAAACAAATACATGTATTTTCAACATGCTTTCTTCAGACCACTGAATTTAGGTCCTATTAAGCCTTGTCAGCTTTTCACGAACATTTCAAATCGTGGTAATGTTCAATTAAGAGACATTATAATTTGATGTTTGAAACAATTTAACGGGATTACTTTATTCAATATTATTTTTAATCATGGCGGCATAAAACAAGAAGATAATAAAAGAAAGGAAATTAGGTAAATGAATATTACAATAGTTGTTTGTAGTGTTATAATATATGAATAATTAGCAATCTCGGCATTGCTGCTGTCTCTATTGTAAGATATTTGATATGGCGGGTGTAAATGTCTGCCAATTTATATACTTTTAAGACAAATTAATATCGATTCGATAGACGATAAAATATCTAATGTTTCATCTATACCTTCATCAGCGTGTGTGGCACTGATTTTGAAAGGATTCGTTTGAAAAGTAAATAATGAGTTTGATAGCTATGGTAACATAAAACCATACTCAATATCTATCTGAGCCTGATTCACAATATATTTATTGAAAATT
The DNA here is from genome assembly GCA_916610825.1 of Haliclystus octoradiatus. Lineage (NCBI taxonomy): Eukaryota > Metazoa > Cnidaria > Staurozoa > Stauromedusae > Haliclystidae > Haliclystus > Haliclystus octoradiatus. The sequence continues at coordinate 4,556,181 of OU744447.1, forward strand.
GATTGCATTTTCTTTTGTAATCATTTGCAAGAAGATTTCTATTAAGTAAAACCAATTAGGTAGATCAATCATCGTGTATAAAACATTCTCATGTCTATATAGGGTTCAGTATAAAGTACGGAAGACGGATCCGTACTAACGGACGTTCAGAAGCGTTGCCAAAAACTGAAATAAGTCAGCAATTTCTGACCAAGGCTAGGTGATGATAAGCGGTATTGCGGAGGCTCCTCCCAAAGGTCTATACTAGATCGTTAAAAATCGCCTTCAGCAGCCAGATTTGCCAACACAATTCATCATTTGAGGACTGAGGAACGTGATTAGTTTGTTCAGGGTTTAGAGACAGATGCGGACTGATGCGAGCGTTTTGATTGCGGATAATTGAATGGCCCGTTGGATGGTTGGATGTATATATTAATGAACGAGAAATTGTATAATCAACGAGACCAACATCGAATGAGATGTTCAATTTTATAGCCAATGAGTGGCTCGAATTTTCTCCATTTTATGAACGAAGTTTGAGTATTAAATTTATGCTACTTAACTAATATATAAAATATGATGTCATTTTTGATTTCATATTTTAAATATTATTTAAAGGTCTGCTGTAAAGCATTGATCCCTATGTTCAATCAGTAAGACAACTTACAACACATTACTACTTAACTACGATAATTATATAATCTATTATGCAATTAGTTTGTAACACCATTCTCTTAATTTATTTCTAGGAAAGCCTAATATGTCTAACCTAACAAACATTTCACTTTGTCAATTAATACAAGAAACGGAACAAGACTCTTATGAACATACAATCAAAGTAATATACAGATTTGCATCGTGCGCATTATTAATTTTTGGGTTGCTTGGTAACATCTTAACATGTTACGTCATCATTTCAAGAAAGACAATGCGTCGTTCAATTCATATGTATACATTAAATCTTGCTGCTACAGATTTATTAATTCTTGTCATTTATTTACCAACACAATTAGCTTTACATGAAAATGATTTTAGATGGGTATTGGGTAAAGCATTATGTAGTATTTCCCATTTAGCATCATCAATATCATTGAATGCATCTATTGCAACTTTAGTTGCCATAACGATGGATCGACATAAGGGTGTTGTTCACCCTTTTCAATGGCGTAGTGATTCACAAAGAAATTCTATGTATGTTATACCATTAATATGGGTTATGGCTATTGCATTATCAGTACCTTTTTTCTATGTATCGACAACACGTGAATTTTGTGGATCAGCATATTGTCTTGAAGAATGGTCCAATACCGATCACAAGAAAGCCTATTGGTCAACAATGTTTTTTATACAATGTCTTGCACCGATTGCTATTATAGTAGCATCTAATTTACATATTTTATTCCGGATGTACTTCAGTAAGAGGCTACAATCAATGAATCAAAATAGTCATATTCTGCATTTGGTAATTGCTCTTGTTGCTGTCTATATTATTTGTACAGCACCTCAACATATCATTTTCTTCTGTGTAACATTTTCAAAGGATAATTGTGGTCAGACGATTGTAACTTCTAGATATACTTACATGGTGAGTAATTTACTTGTCATAGCACAATCAGCTATTAATCCTGTGATTTATGGAACATTCCGTGCAGATTTTAAACAAGCTTTCAGCAAAACATTACATTTATTGGTATGTAAACAGAACTTAACAGCAAGGTTACTATGCAAAAAACATTTGAAATTTTCGATCGAATCTGCCTCGGAAGAAATGTCTAGTGATAATCCTGACGAGACTCGCCAACCACGTGTTTGTAATTCGATTTCATCCACATCAAATATCACATCTCATGCTTCAATGGAAGCAACGAGGCATAACCATCAGAAAGGCGCCGAGAGACGTGCAAAAGAGTCTACAATAAATGATACTGACGACATCAGCTTATACCAATATTCAGCTCTTGACCACGTGACTCTTGACAGACCTCTTTTGAATTACTGTTATGATGGTAACAATTCTAGTTGCCATGGAGATACCCAAGACACGTGTCTGCGTCAAACTTCAAAGTCATCAAAGCGTAATTCGTCTAAGCGCCAAAGTACTTTATATGGTATATTTAGTATTGATCCAATTGATTTCCTACGTCGTTTTATAGACAGTCGTGAAACGAATTTATAAACGCGTAATGTTACGCGTTTCACGTCAGCTAATGACTCCGTAAACGAAGAATATTCGGAGCCTTTTTCCGGAAAATGTATACGGTACACATATACTGTATTACACATTCCCAAGAACTGAAGACAGAAATGAACTAAATGTATATGAAATTTATCTTACTGTATGTTATCTTTATATACTTCTAAAACATAACATGTCATAGAGATAATGCAAGGTGCCCACACTTATATAATAAGTACAAAAGATATATATCAATATGATAATACAATACTTTATTGATACTTACTATAGAATATATATAATATATACAATAATGTAATATGAGGTAAAACACATATATGTGAAAGTGCTCAATGTTTGTTAAAACAGAGCATAATATAAAATTGAGACAAAGATTAGGCAAAGCCTTTCCGTAACTCCAAGTTTCACGTGTTTATTTCACGATCATCAGACGGTATAGTGAAACTTGAAGTTACGGAAAGACTTTGCCTCATCTTTGTCTCAATTTTATAATATATACATATGAATCTTGAAAATAGTGAAATTTTATTTTACAGATGTATATGGCAGCATTAAATATGTTATAGACGAATAAAGACTAGTACTACTTTCTTAATTTTGAAAAAGGTACCCTCCAATATTTGAACGTCCCCGTTTACCATAAGAATGAAAGTCCCTCCGGGTATTTCAATAGTCTGATCATCTTATTTAAAGTTCGATTATATATGTTTACGTAAGTTAGATAGCAATAGACCAATAGCGACGGTATTTGCAAAGATCGAGTTCCTTGAAATTAATTTTTTTATTTTCTTTATGCTAATTTGTTCTTTTAAAAATATATTCGGTGTTTCTTTTCAAACCTTTTTAGGGTCATTCTTCAAGAGTTTTATTTGAACAACCCCCTCGGAGTGCAATGGAAGTTACCTCCTCGGAGTTATATGTATATATAGGTGCAACGACTTTCCAAATAAATCTATTGCCATAAAAGGTTAGACCCAGTTAAAACGGTTGATAAAAATATACGCTTTTTGACGTCACTGGAAGTTTCAATTAGCTTTAAACAAAATTAATTTCTGAACAGTAATATTTGATTGGACCAAACCCAAAAGCCAAGAAAGGATTTTCCAGTCAACTAATATTTTGCGTTATCTTCTGAGGTCATGAACAATTTGATTAAATATTTTTTGTCTATTTATATAATACGAATAAAAATATGTATTTTTAGACTTTACTCACATGCATGATTGCATATAAGTCATGAGATGACTTAAATAAGCAAAATTAATACTATATAGTTTGAAGTTTTATCTTATAAATTCTATATCCATTTCTGATTGGAGCCTCTGTTGAAAATCGGGCAATCCTCAATACGAGTATCGTTTGTTAAAATATGATTGACCCCATCTACAAATTTAGCATTTCAATCATCGTTCATTACTAATGAATTGAACAAATTTAAAAAGATGTAACATGTTGGTTCAAATAAAATGGCTTACAGGATAGAAGAAGTCAGTATTATTAACTATGAGGATACATCAGGCTGTATATTGAAAATTTGATAGTAAAAGCTTCTGTACTTGAAATTTATTCTCTAATTGTTTTATCATAAGTTAAACCTGTTACAAGGGAATTTTTGAAGATATTAAATCCAGTAATGGATGACCCATGTACGAATTTAAATTTTTTATTAGATTATCTTCTGGATTATCATAAGGCTCATAAGTATGCTTACAGAATTAAATTATATATATAGATGTCATATGCATTCTAAAAAATTGAAACTTATTCAGTCTCAAGGTAAGTAAGAAGTCTGCAGTTTTACACAACACATTTTCGCCTGCTGATCCGAAGAAGGACACGCTGCAAACATATACTCTCTCCTATTTTTGAATATATTCGATTTATGTCCAATCATTCTTCGTCATTTCACGTCATTTTCTTCCAACTACCGACAATGATAATAGCAGACTGTCATGTTGGTCATATCATGAAATAAGCATTTTATTTTATTCCATTTTAACCATACAATTCGCTCAATGATATCGCCACAATCAAAAAATGATATCTGTACATTCCAAAATGGTATTTTCTTTGGTGATTATAATTTGATGTAAGCAATATGAATACTTAAAATAATATAATGACCTCCGCCACATAGAAGCTATCACGTAATAAATTTAAATGTAATCCATGACCTAAAGGAAGTCCTGCCTGAAGTTCCATATTTCGGTATACTTGAAAATGTACAACAGAACTTTTAAATTTATAATCTTCAATAAATAACGCTACTCATTGGGATTTTCACCAAAGATTATTGTCGATTTTTCTCCTAAATCGGTTCAAGTACCTTCAAAAGTAATATATCAAAGATATTTTAAAAACGTTTGTCATTCTTGTAAAATGTTCAAACACATGTATGGTTTCATTTAAAATTAATTTTAATGCATAATGATTAATTGACATTAAACTAGTCTGTAAAACCTGCTCATTGTCCGTTAAAATTCTTACGAACAATCAAATCTATATCAGTATTATTTCACATTATAACCTATTCTGTATAGATAATTAAATTCCTGTGTTATATGATCTCATTAATCTTAATGCCTAGAAATTGATTTATAATTTTCCATGCATGAATTATTTTTGACAAATTGCGTTAATGTTTATGCAAGCAAATATACCTTGCAGCCTAAAATTTTGAAATTTAATCAAAATTAATTAAGCACGATTCTGTCTTTCTGTGTAGACGCGACCACGTACTTTAGACACATTGCCGCGTTGACGCCATTACAATCTATCTATTGGCCTCGTTAAAGCATTACAATATAAGTAATTGCGTAAACGTACCCTGCTAAAACAATGCCAAGCCATTTGAAAAGAACAATACAGGCTGGACACGGTGTGTGCAGATATAAAAGCGTTATCTTAGCAGGTTTTCATTACATTTCAAGTAAGCTCAGGCAGAGTGTTTGCAGTTCTCATCTATTAAAATCACTAAACAGTGTTTGAAGTCCAGTTGTAAAAAGTTATATTATGGATAATATCAAATTAAGATGTTTTGCTTCAACCGATTCAGTCTACGATTCTTCTGGAGAAGAAAATGATTATTTACTTGGCGACAGACATCACTTTGCTGAAAATAATGATTTTTCATCATCGTGGCAAGGAGAACAAGCAGTACGGAACGCTACTGATTCAAGAAAGAATTCGGCTGGTAGCAAAGATTCTACCGACAAGACAGATTCATGTTATATGTCGTGTTTTCAAAAATCAACACGTGGCGACCATTGCAATATTTCAAATTGTTCAGCGAGAATTCGTTATGCTCCTCCACCTGCCCCAAAGTTGAGAAGAAAATTCGGTAGTGATAAAAGCATCGAAAGATCAATTTAAATTCATTACCTTGGACAAATAATTAATTAAATTCATGGTGGAGATGAAGTTTAGGTGCTCAAACATCGTTTGACGAGGATATTCAACCAAACATGTATTTCAATGAAACGTGATGCGGATCTATTTAAAATAGTAAACTTTCTACAATCCTAGGACACAAGACAACGAAAAACAAATACGAAAGGAAGCAACCATAATATATCCTCGTATCAAATTCAGACGCTTATTATATATTATATATATTATATATATATATGAAGAAAACACTAATTAATTCTGAAAGAGATTATAAATAGAGAATAGAGTTTATTATATTTTAACTTATCATTGTAGATCAATGAATACATTTTAAATTTAATTTTTGTTGTCATTTTGAGTTTATTTCAAATGTATATAAAAAGGTATAACGATGACAACCAGATATATTTTATCCAAGTATTTTCATTTTGCTGTGCAAATACATTTATTGAAATATTTATACTGCTCTTTATTTAGCGTTTTTCTTTTATTTGATTAGACATACATACTCTTAAGCAAATTTAGAACAGCAACCTCAACAAAAATGTTATGTTTTCTGCATGACAAAAACATCAAAGTTGATTAAATCCATGGTCTGGAAGAACCTATTTAATGCTCAGTGAGCCCCTAAAAGAGCAATAGTTCATAATCATGTTCGATCTTGGCAAGTATCAACAACAAACATCAACAATGAACTGCAAAGTCCAAAAGTTTTCATCCAAGAGCATGATTCGCTTAATGTTCTTGTATTGAAATTTGAAAGTGTACATCCACATTTAGATATTGTTATATGCATTGAATATATAGCATGAAAATACCTGCTTAATTTCTACGTTTTATAAAAATGGAAAAGATTGAACACATCTCTTTAAGTTTACAAAATAATGACGATGACATCCAGCTGCGAAAACAATAAACAATGAATACAGGTTGTTTGACGTCATAATGCTATTGATTTATTAGCATAATGCATAGGTAATTGACCATACTTGGTACCTATTTGAATGAGATTGAATTTATCAATGTTCAAACAGTGGATGGCCTGTCTTTCATTATCTGTGAGATTTCTGATAGTAAATTTTCTTTTTTGAAATTTTACTATATTTGATGGAAATAATAAAATCTTTAAAATGTTTCACGTCATTTATTCTAAATTTGTATTGATTTCTTGCTAATTACGCAATATTAGTATCATCAATAGATAATCAGAGGCAAGCAAAAAATATATATGTATATGTTGAGAATGTGCGTGTGTGTTAGAAATAGTTTAATCAAGTATAGAATTTCAGGAAAAGAACATTTCTACCACGCAAAGAAATTAAAAGCCTTAAACTTGATTGACGTCATGTAACTCTGAATAAAGCATTTCCAAATTCTTTTTAATGGTTTTAAAAGATTATCTACGTAAATTATATATAGATCAAACATTTTAAAATAGGAATAGCAACATCAATTAATAGATTTGACGTATTTATAGATCAAATTTACAGCAATATTGTCACGTTACGTGTATTGTTTTTATTTTAGGAGTTTACTTCGGATAAACACTGCCAAGTGTATTTCCATAAAATACTTACAGCTAGTATATCTTCAAAGTAACGCAAAGTCGGACAAGAGCGGCCAAAAGAGGACATTTCATTATTTCACAATACAGAACAACGTATGGAAAGAAAAGAACCCCAAGAAAAGACTCTCAACCAAAGCATTAGGGAATAGTAAAGAAATTTTATACTCAATAGAGTCAAGGCATGGAATAAAAACATTTTTAAATGAATTACCTGCTAACTAAACTTTTAATGAAATTTGTTTATTGTAAATATGCTTCGTAAATAATTGTATCATACTTAATTAATGTCATATATACCTAAGGTTCTTAAGCTATATGTTAACTATAACTTCACCCTAACTTTGAAATTTTAAAAAATTATGATAACAGTTAACATGTAGTTGGAAACGAGTATAAATAAAATAAATAATGATGATGACATCCAGTAAAGGATAATGAGCCGTTTTGAAATCCTTCTTATACTACCCTGGTTGGTTTGGTGAAAGTATGACCTTGAAAATGTGACCAGTTTTCCATATAAAGGACTTAAACAGCAAGGGTCTAGGCACTTCTCAGTAGGAGTTTTTCGGAAAATCACAGCCGGAAATCGTGAAATTCGCAGCTTGATACCAGCATCAATTAGACAATTTAATCCCGCAAATTTGCCGTCACTTTAAACATGATGCTAAAATGACACCCAAAACTTGGAGGATTTTCATACTTTAATGCAAATATATTAGCCTAGACAGTCAGATTTAATATAAGAATGTAATCATATGCCTAACATATGTGCTACACAAAGAGCCCTATCAAGGCTACAAATTCAAGTCAGACATGGCTGACAAAGAAACTTGTAAATGAGGCAATTCACGATACAAACACATTATTAATAATAATAATACGCAAACCGTGTCGGTGATCAAATCACCATTGTTTCATTATTGTTAAACTCCTTTTCCGCAGAGCACTTTCCAAACTTCTTATACGCTTCTGGGTTATCTATAGGCCTTTGGCTATCCGACGTTTTGTTTTTACAGGTTAAAATGCTATAAATTGCTCATAAAATGCGATTAAAATTTCCAAAATCGTGATATTTCGACGGAAGTTATGTGAAAATAAACTGCTTTCCTTGGTGTATCCCGTCATGCCTAGCAACATCACGAATTTTAGAGCACGCTTTATTTTAATGGCTGCCAATATTTTGTAAAAGTGTTTCGTATTTTGCAAAAGTATTCCAATATGCCTGGAAGGAGATGAGGTCCAACAATATTCCATTTTACATCACAAACAGAAGACCCAATTCTCGGTAAGTCTTTTACAACTTGAATGTTTAAATGCTTCATGTAAAGTCTGTCGAAGTCACTTTTACCGTGGTTTTTACCCTGTTGCATGAGGGCTTACAGGACTCTAATGGCAATTGTTTATACTTTTAGTTTTCATAATCCCCAATAGCCTACTTTGTTATCAAGTCATCGTTGGCCGAAGAGATTTCTGTGTCACTGTATCGCCATGATAGCTTGATTTGTTATGAACTGCTCTTCGTGGGAAGAAAGGATTTACTATGTCACCGTTTTATGTCAGCAGTTCTGCTCTGTTATCCACACTGCACACACAGAGATTTGACCCATAACAAATACACAAATTCAGAGAATTAATGTGGTACTTTTCAGTCGTCAAGCAGTTGTAAGTTGTACAAATACAAAATTAGAGTTGTAATTTAGCTGCCTTCTATCGTTTTATCGAAATGTACATTTATAATGTGCCATACATTGACAACGTCCACTGTGACCACACATTGTTTACTTAAATCATTATTATAAGACGTAGGTGAATGGTGACCATTATAGACATGTGTCCTCTCTGTGAGAAGCTGGCTTAAGTTAATAAAATATTAGAGTTTGGGTCTCTCATTTTAAATGAGTCATTTATGTAATTTACTGTATCAAATTTCAGAATCACCTGTTGTTATTACCACTCAATGACTCATGCTGAGATTCACTCAACCGATACAGCAATAATATTTACATACCAATGCCTTTCACCGTGAAAACAAGTTCATTAACTGCTTACCTAACATACAATCCAAATTTATTTAATTTGAACTATGTAGTCAACATAAAATTTACTTATAGATAACCTATATTTATTTGATTTGAAATATGTAATACAATAGAGTATCAATTTTCTCCTTTTCACTATGCTTTACATGTACGTAAAGATTAATTATCAAAACTGAAATTAATTATCAGTGTTGTTCTGCATTTTTAATTCCTTCTCATGACTATTTTGTTTCATTGACATTCTCTTTGACAAGATTTACTGCAGGCTACTAACGGGAGCGAAGCGACCTCTTTGAGGAAGCCGAAGGCTGACTGGCCCCGGGCGCAGGCCGCAAGCCGAAGGCTTGTAAGATATATTGCACATAGCCATACTATACTTGCTCACTTAATGTTACCGCCCTTAATCACAGTGTCTTCGAAACCGTATACTTCTACAAAATGTTTGATATGTTGATAAACTCAAAGCAGCTTTATAGCATAAACGCGTAGCAATTAGAGCCTATATATACCAGTTATTCAATTATACTCTAATTTTTCTCACCGATATCTTGATCTATATAGAATTGACACAAAGATGAGGCAAAAGATTTTTCGTTACTCTGAGTTTCATGCGTTTATGGTGCATTCATCAGACCCTCTGATGAACATTGATTCACTTCATATTATATTTTATTATATCTTGGTCTATATAAATACTGTATTCAGCTTAACCAATGATCTTGTGTTTATTTTCAATCTATTTTCTTCTATTTTTAATAACTTGTTATAGATTTTCTCAAAAAGCGCTGCTTGTCACTACGATCGTATTATTTTGAGCTTTATAATCTCCAAATAAATAGTTTATGTATTTTATTTTATAAAACAAGTAGAAAATAGTGATCCGTGTCAAGTAGTCTGATGCGAAAAATTTTGGCTCTATATGAGACATTCAAGTCAAGAGGCCTGGCAGATTGCATTTTTTAAGACTCTTTCATGTCTCATTATGTACCCAGCCAGTTCGTATTGGAGTTCACAAAGCTGATATCTTAAGTAGGGTATATGTTTGTTGACTCTATACATTTGAGGTACATTCCTCACACATCGTTTGTTTTTCGAAAATTCTTATTTAAAATGCGATGGAAGTCAAGCAAAATCTAAGTTGTTGTTTACAAGGTCAATTTTCCTCGGGCGTTTTGCTTGCCTTTCAGGAAATGAATGCTGATTGGCTATATGGTTTTACCCATACTTGAGGTAACGTAAAATAAGCATTTTGATTGGTTGTATTTTTTCTCACTTGCGAGAAAAATGATGTAAATACTATGACTGGCTCAGGCAATTATATATGACAAAATACAAACGAAAAGTAAATTCGCAGTGCCTTTGCTTGTTCTCCTACTTCACGTCAACGATGGAAACTTTTAATTCTGTGGAATATTCGAATGTTCGAATTGTAGAGTAGTGGTACTTAAACCAATCATGAGCAGGTTGATATAGTTCACGTTTTATAAGGATGAGATTCCACTATACCGGATAGCCTCCGAGCGTAGTGATTTTCGTACGGGTTAGGCATTCGAATGACACTATATAGGCAAAGTAATCCAGTTCCAGTGATTAATAAATATCAATTATTTGTTGCCATTAGCCTTTTTTATTGAATCAAAAGGTTATAGCAATTTTCAGAATCAAATGTTTGAACACTCTTTCAAGTGCCTCTCTCGGCTCCCATTTGACAGATACCAGTCACGTGATTACCTTGGACAGATATCCAGACCCACTCTCCTGGCAACACAAATCTACAAATGGACTTTATACCAATGCTATACATCAAACACTGCAGTCTGTTACCATTACATTATATTCAATCTTGTATGCTTTCTATATCAACATAATTCAATGCTTGAGTGCAATCCCGCCATTAACTATATGACATGTTGCCCACAAGTTGGTCGTATAACACATGGATAATGAATTAGACAATGTTAATATTTATCAATGACAACATTCTGTACTAAAGCAGGTTCGATCTGATTATATTCACACACATCGCTATATGTATACAATTTCATGAGACGTACGATGATAACGATCGTACAAGACTATTTAAACAATAGAATGACACCAAACTAATTACAGATTACATAAAATTGAAGGCTATAGGAATAATACATTTTGATAGCACATACATGATAATGTTACAATGGTATATATTCCATGCAAAAGATAAATCGCAAACAATGCCAAACAATGCGTGGATGGTTTATAGTTAAAATGAACGATAAATGAATATAGATGCACATGTTCTGCCGACGTTATTTTCCTCACGAATTGTTGTTCGAGCTTCTTCATACCAAATACGATAATCTTTCCCATGCTCCAGAAAAATAAAATCAGCTGAAATCACAATGTCGGCAGAAGGACCTTTCCCATCTACGGAGACAAACTGAGAAAGCAAGAAGTTTGACTTATCAGTAAGCTCTACCATGATCCTGGCGTGGTCATTTTTTAAACAACCAAAAGGCACTGCTTTCTTTATTGGGTTGCATTGAATGCCATCATCAGATGTATGATACAGCTTTACTTTGTAATTCCCCGTTTTTTGATTAAATGTGAATGAACCATAGCTCTCTGTTCCTTTCCCTTCGAAACATACAATAGGGGTCGAAACGAGTATCTCTGAAATTAAAACATAGATGATTTTATATATAATATAGCTTATGTTGATCTGACTATTATAGTCTGAAGATCACAATTAAACGCGTGAAACTCTGTGAGTGACTGGTTGATGGTTAATTATCAAGTGTAGCATATTGGCGGGAGTACAGAACGCTCCAACCCACATGGGAACTGAAACGTCACATTTTCTTTTTCGTTGCCATTCTACGAATATTAAGTCACTATGTTTGTTCAGTTATACGAATGAGTAAAATACTGCAGTTTCTATACACATATTTTGGCATACCTTTCTCTGGAATCATCTGAGAATGAAAAGAGAGAGGGAAGTTAAACATAGCAAGATGTCTACATACCTTCAAAAGTAATGCTATCAAATATATATAGAGAGATAAGTTGATAGGAAGAACTTAATACACATTATATTCACTCGTTGATTTGTATCATAGAGCTCATAGAGCCTTGCTCGTTCGTTTTATGATACATGATACGTAAGTAAAATCAATACTACGCGTTTTTCAGTAAGCAATTTTTTTTATTAAATATAGCTATAACCTTATGTGTTATTTTTGTTCATTTAGAAACATATAACTCAACATTTATAATCGTGGGAACAAAAATAATCGACCCACAATCTTGCTCCTCTTCCTTAGTCTGAAATTGCGTCGCATAGATCTTCTGACCATCGTTTGAATATTGATAAATTGCAACGTGAGCTATACCCAAGCAGTCAAACTCAAAACATAAGTACTGCACATGGAAGAAAATGTGAACCAGCCAATTAAAGCAGTCAATGGGTTAAAATTGCCTGAATGTAATGGCATCAACTAGCTCCGTAATTTCAGTTATGGATATAACAGGTCAGCTATGTTATTAAATAAATACATTTTACTTTTAATAACAAGTAAAAAAATTCATCAAATACATTGTTGACCATTTTTGACCGATAAATTAAAAGTACAATATGCATTTTGCGTTTTTTTTTTAAAAGTATTTTATTATACTAATACTATCCCTCTTTATATTATGCAGCTAACTATATATAATACTATATCCTATCTATATACTATAAATTTGCTAAAAATGATCCCTATTTTGATTAAAATAAAAAAGTTCATTCGCTGACGGTCCGTTATCCAGTGTTCCCATTATGCTTGTGGCATTTACCCTCTGTATGGCAATGCCTACTCTTTGAGTGAAGAAAGACCTAAAACGTTTTTCTCCTGTCGATTAAATTAAAATTTTTCCAATCTCATTGAAAATCTCTTTTGCTTTACGGGCAAAACGGCCCTGAATCTCTATCCCAATTGGTTGCACAGGATAGATCTTTGATAACTCGGAGCATTTTTTGGATTTAGTTTCCTCTGCTTGGCTATCCAATAGCCTGCTTTTTGCTTTGATAAAGGCAAATTCGTTGAAGCTAAAATGTCAACATAAGTAAATCCCAAACGAGGCATCTACCTTTCTTCCAAGGGAATTGTGTCAAGCCATAGGGACGTTTTCCGTCTTCTCCTGACCAACCAATTGGCTCTAGTATTGACGAGATATGTGCTGAAGACAGGGAACGATGGATGGTTTTATTTGCCTCAGAGTGTCTTGACCACCGACCAGCTGATCTTTTATACGCTAGACCATGATGTCCATCTTCTACTACAGGTACACCGCAACGACAAATGTATTTCTCGCAGATTTTGAGACCGAGTCTGACAGACAAAGCTATTCGTAGCTGTTTATTCTCCAATTGCAGCCCACGAAATGAAGAATGTAGAGCAGTCAGCCAGGCACATGATTCTTAGCATTGGCAGGCGAGCAAACAAGCCCTATCAATGGGAGAGCATTCTTCCAGCACCTTTTCTGCCTCTGCTGTTGCGAGTTCTTTATCCCATTATTTTTGCTTATTCGATTACAAAGGTGGACTTCAATTCATTTTATCTTCCCCTATTTTGACTGAGACATTGTATCCTGGGACTTTCCTGCTTTTAAGGGCAGCAGGGAGGAGAGTTTGTACCAAGATTCCAGTTCCAATCACTGATGCGCCGAATGCTGAAGAGGCAGGGTCTATTGAAGATATTATACCAATACTACCGTGTGATAGTCGTAAAGTTTCCTGTTTCTATGCGGTAGCATTTTTTTCTATATGTTTACGATCTCTTCAAGAGCTTCCCGACAATGTTCATCCCAATCTTTCAATTCTGGACGGTCAATGCAGCAAGACGAGTGGGTAATGTCTAAGATTTTGGGAGCTCAGAAGCAGTGTTGAAGTAAAAATAGTGTGATGCGAGTCTAGTGATTTCAACCTTTTCTTCATTAATTCTAGAGCAATGCTTTTCTTTGCAAGAATGTTGCTCTTTGCTGAGTTTCCCATGCATGGGGGCTCCAAGTACCTCCAGATCATCTATGGATGTTTCTTTTAATCCTTTAATTCTTCTGATATGTATGTTTGTTTGTTCGAAGTTTGATTTATTCAAATATGCAATGAGTTCTTAGCTTCTGTTTTGAATTATGTTGAGGTTTATGTAAATGATTTCATTTAATAAGGATCTTATACTAATACACTATTCATCTTTTACCTTGATATGTATCTTATTATCTTAATACTTAACTGATCGAAGGCATCATCATCATCATCATCATCATCATTTATTCAGAACCTTTAAGTTATACAAACTTTTTTTCAAAGGACTGATAAATATAAAAAGGCGAGGTGAATATCAGTTTATAATGGCCGAGGTCTAATAAATTCTCAATTTCGCGCTCAAATTCATTCGATAATTGTTTATTATTACTCCCATTATTAGTCTTGTCTTCCGCTTATCATGGGGTCTATGGACAATCAACGGTACGCTTCCCGCCTCATGTGTAGGACTCATATTGCCTGATAATATCAATCCGAGAATACGATCACAGATATAAATCAAAACAGGGGCCGCTCAAAAAGCCATTAGTCTAATGATAACATCACAGACCCAACAACAAGAGCTAATTGAGGTCGTTTTATCATCTTGAAATGTTAAAAGCTATAGACAACTTAAATGAGAAATTCAAAGATAATTAATGTTATGATAAAACCTGTCCTGTGAAATAAGATTCAAAGAAAAACTATATGCAATAATAATTTATCACCGGTTAGTTTAAAATTCAATTTGAAGTTAGCAATTGAAAAATGATATGGAACAACATATCGTTATCATTTTACCCAGATAATACACTCCCTGACTACATTGTGATGATAATCAGGTCATGAGTAGGAAGATCGAACAAAAATCAATTGAAAATGCGCTATTTACATGACATGAAGTTTCCATAAAAAATGTTATCCCATTATAATTCAAATGCAATTGAATCGTAACTCGAGCTTTTACATTCGAGATAATTCACAATAAAACACACTAGTAAAACTTTTTTATAAAGCTAATATTTATTTGAATCTATCTTTGGAATAAATACATCTAGAACGGAATTTTGTTTTTGGAATAAATTCGAAAATCATACTGCATGCTGTTATGGAGGAATAATCGATAGCAGTTGTAGTCATATCAAGCTAATTCGTCGTGACCAGAAAGAGTGTGGTTCTTTGGAATAAGCATTTGAAAAATTGCTCATTTGTTGAAAAAGTTAGGAAAACGAAGAATCAAACATCAGTGGAGTAGAATACATACTTATGTTGCGGCTTGCTGCTCGCTTTGTTCAATAACAATAGATCAGCCGTTACATTTCTCAGCGGAACAAAGGAATAGCCGTTCCTTTACAACAATAGTTGTTTTCATTGTTATTTTAACAAAGGAAATGGCAAACATCAACATAAGTGTTCCAGGTACAACATATACATATCTTACTCTATTGATGTTTGAATCTTTGTTTTCCAAAATTTAAAACGGCCAACTTTTAAAATGCTTGTTCCTAACAAACACGTCGCTGTATATTCGTTAAAAAACTTGTTAAAGTATTCAAATTTACTAAGTCGTAATTAGTCTCTTCCAGGTTAATTTCCTTATCGACTTTTTCACTTGTTCGAAGTCTCAAAATAGATCAAGTGCTCATGTTTCGCAGAACTGGGATTGTGGATTACATACACACACGAATATCCGGTCTAATAATATGGTCTATAAGGTAGATATTTTTGTCTCCATTTGAGACATATCTTAATGACAAGGGTTTAAGAAATTTGGTTTTTCTAATTATTCCGACAAAGATGTATCTTCTTATTTCAAGCACAAATGTAGTATAAAAAAGTATTGTCTAGCTTTTGTGTATGAGTGGCGATTTCTCGCTTCCAGGTTTCCTGTAGTAATGGTTATGAAGGTGTGTTGTTGTGCAAACAGTAACTTCAAATATTTCATTATTTCTCACCTTTAGAAAACATCCATTAATTGATTGAATCTTTTGATTGGAAAGAGACGATAGCAAAATACAATTCTTCTTTTTCCAATGTTCCAGAAAGTTTGCTCCACGACAAGCGGGGAAGATACCACAAATGTTACTGCATTGTGTCACAGAGGCTGCAGTCTTTCGTTTAATGACATTATTTTCTGTTTCTTTTACAGTAAGTTCATTAATCTGATCAAAGTATACAATAATTGAATTTACTTTACAAACAGTGAGACCAAATATAGAAAGTATACTCAAGAAGTGCATATTGAACTTCAGTGTGACAAAACATGTATTCCTACTTCTGTTGTTGGAGTACGTAATATATTCAAGTCAATAGAGCGATAGAAAGCATTTTAACTGCAGGTGAATATTATACAAATATAGAAGTCAAGTCGAATATTTAAATAAGACGTTGTCTTATGCACAGATATAATACAAGGAAAAATGTCTTACTTTGACTTGACTTCTATACTTCTCTGCTTTTTCCATTAATATAAAGCTATCACATGTTTAATTATATGCTGTTGCTAAGTTACGATAATGTAATCAATCCAGGCTAACAATCAATTCCAGTTACATTATCGCTTATTTTACTCTGATGAAGCCGTATACAATAACTGAATCAATTTACAATACTGATAAAATGTATGTAATTAACCCAATAGACATGATATGATGTGATATGATATGATAGTATCTACTAATAATGTTATTCCATTAGCTACATATTTTATCATGGAAGTGAAAAGAAATAAGATGTGTTATAATAATATAATAAATGTATTTAATTATATAGCACCCTTTTGAGAAAAATCTCCACAACGGCGCTCTACATATCTAAAAATAAAAATAAAAATATATCTTATGTACATTTAAAAAGTAATTTGCTGATGAAAAACAGTCACTGGAGAAAATGAATAGAAAATAAAAATGAATGATAAACTAATAAGACTGAAAATAAATAAGTCAAAAGTTAACAAATGAATAAAATAATAAAAGCGAATCTACTATGGATAATAATATTTGAATAAACTTGCATATAGAATTTTAAATACATATCTACAATACTACGTTCCAAACAATCTAAGATACACTATACTATGTTGTGCTGTTAAAATATAGTGTTTACGCTGACGGCGAAATATATCTAAAGAATTTGTTTTATGAATGACATTAGGTTTGCCATTGCAATATGAAGGGCCTGCAACTCTGAATGCACGAGTTCCATATTTATTTATGCAACGTGGTACAACCAGTTCACAGTTAGGAGCAGATCATGAAGATCGATCATGTTCATCATGAGATCGTCATATACACATTTCAGATAAGTAATATCGTGCCATTCCATTCATTGCTTTGTACATTAGAACACAAAATTTTAATTGTACCTGTCGATACGGAAAACCATTAAAAAGATATCCGAAGAAGAAGAATGACTCGATAAATTGATTTTCAACAATATTCTTAAAACATCACAAAGAATATCAAAAACGATAAAATGTAAACTATAATTTTAACTATATTAAACTATAAGAACGACGTGACCGATAGCGCCAACGTCTAACTACGAAATCTACTCAACCAATAACTTACTGCCACTCCTTAATGGTAATATCACGTGACATAATTAATACTAGTGATCAAGAACAGTTCCGGATTCGGATTACAATCGGATTATCGGATTATATTTTCGATTATGATTCAAGATTAATACAAGAATAATTTATGATTAAGATTAGCAATAAAATAGTAAGAATAATAAAAATACAAAATCCCTTCTTAACATTTCCCCCTCCACACTGGAAGGTACATACCAGTGTCAATTCAATTCATCAATTATTTGACATATCAGTCACAACATTAAATGGACATAGCTTTGCAACGGGTCTCAATAGTTCCTTGCCATTTAATTTAATCTTAACTACTCTTACTAGACCATCATCTCCTGGATATACTTCTGTTACTTTTGCTAATGGCCATGATCCCCTAGGTAAATCTTTATCTGCTACTAATACAATGTCATCTTTTTTCAAGTTATTTGACTTGTAATACCATTTACAACGTTGTCTCAAAGTGGGTAACCACTCTTTTATCCATCTTTGCCAAAAGTGTCGTACTAACTCTTGTACTCGCCTCCATCTTTGAGCTGGATTGTAACCATCGCTATCAACATTTTCCGGTGCAAAGCTACCACCTAATTGTCCATGTAAAAAGTGGTTTGGTGTCAAAGGACCCTCTCCATCTGCATTAGCTGTTTGATAACATAAAGGTCTCGAATTGATAAGTGCTTCAGCTCCAGTCATAGCAGTGATTAGCATCTCGTCGGTGATATCAGCATTGCCTAAAATTGCTCTAATCGATCTTTTTGCAGCTTTAATCATAATCTCGAAAACACCTCCAAAATGTGGTGCTTCTGGAGGGTTAAATTTCCAGGCTATACCTCTATTGGCTAATGAATTGCTTATTTTAGTTTGATCTAACTCTTGTAATAATTCTCTCAATTCTCTATTAGCGCCAACAAAGTTTGTTCCATTGTCGGACACAACTGTTCTAGGTAGTCCTCGTCGGTTTGTCATCCGATAAAACGAGTTTAAAAATGAATCGGTATCAAGTGCATACGCCATTTCAAGATGTACTGCACGTGTTTGTAAACATGTAAATAAACATAAATATCTCTTAGTTCTATGTTTGGCACGACCCTGCTTTGTAAGATAGGGCCCGCCATAATCAACACCGACTTCTGCAAACGCACGTAAAGGTGTTTTGAATCTAATATTTGGTAACGGTGCCATCATTTGATTTGCTAATTTTGCCTTACTTTTTAAACAATGATAACATGATCTTTCACGTTCTTTTAAAACTTCCCTACCACCGATAATGTGGAAGCGTTCTGACAGATCAGCAAATACATGATTTATACCACGCGAGTGACCATCTCTTTCGTGGTAATGTTTAGCTATTAATTTAGTTATCCAATTAAAACGTGGTAAAATAATAGGGCACTTGACATCATACGGTAAGAAATCCGCATACAATAAACGAGTATTTGCTCTAACAAGGCCATCATCGTCAATGAATGGATTGGAAGTAATTAATTTACTGTCAGAAGAGACAGCTTTCTTTGATAATAATAGCTTGATTTCTTTAGTAAATTCCTTCTGTTGACATGATTTTATAATTAAAATATCAATATCGTGTAATTCAATATCACTTATTTCTCCGCCTTTTCTTTGTTCTTTTGTTCGTCGACAATTGTTCACAAATCTAAATACTAAAGCCGTAATTCTTTTAAACTTAAGCCAAGACGAAAAACGTTCAGGTTTTAATTTCCAATCATCGATCGTAGTATTTATAACATGAGAATAATTAACAATAGCATCCTCTTTCTTTTTCATTTCTTTTTCAGCGTCTATATTTCTAAATACTTTAACTTTCGGCCACTGATCAACAGGTGATAATAAATATTCAGGGCCGTTTAACCATAATTTTGATTCCGATAAATCTTTCATATTTAATCCACGTGTAGCTAAATCAGCGGGATTAACTTTAGTATCAACATAATTCCAATTTTGCAACAAACTATTTTCTTGAATATACGCAACTCTATTTGCAACAAAGGTTTTCATCAACCTATTTCTGCGTTGCAGCCACCATAATACATTCATACTATCCGACCAAAAATAAACAATAGATGGATCTATATCCAATGACTGATAAAGCTCTTTGGCCAACTTAACATTGAGCGTTGCACCCAATAACTCCAATCGTGGAATGCTTACAACATTTAATGGTGCAACTTTCGATTTAGACATAATTAATCGTACTGATACATCATCGTCTTCGTACACATATCTAACATAAACTGTACTTGCATAAGCTAAACTCGATGCGTCACTAAATAAATGATAGGTGACACTTTTAACTTGTTTAAATAATTGTAAACAACGTGGAAATTGCAAAAGCGATATATTATCTAATTCGTTGAACCAATCCATAATTTTCTTTCCAACACCATCTTTAATGTCAATAATTTCATCCCAATCAACAGAATTAAGCCATAAATCTTGCAATAACATCTTCCCTCTAACGATGTAAGGATTTAATAACCCCAGAGGGTCATAAATCGACGCAATTTTACTCAAAAATAAACGTTTAGTTAAACCGCTAAGTATGTTTGGCTTCACAGCTTGAAAACAAAACACATCATTTTCCGATTGCCATACAACACCAAGTGTTTTAATTTTTGGTAATATACTTTTGTCTAATTTTAATTCTGCCGCACGATCTTCTTCCGGTATTTCAGCTAACACCTTTTTTGAATTAGATATCCATTTTCTTGCATACATGCCAGCTGAATTCCAAAGTTGCGATAATTCGTGATATAGTTGTATTCCTTCTTCTTCTGTCTTCACCGAATCGATACTATCGTCCATATAAGTTGACTTTAAAACTGTTTCTGCTGCTTTCGGCCATTTATCTGCGTTATTTTTAGCATGTAACTGCGTAACATAATGAGCTTGGAATGGGCATGAATTTACCCCAAACACAAGACTATTAAATTCATATATATCTGGCGGTTTATCTCGATTACAATCACGCCATAAAAAACGATGGTAAGCACGATCGTCTTGATGTAATCCGTTTCGCAAATACATTTCTGCAACATCACTAATGATTGCTATCGGATATCTCCGAAATCTCAATAAAACGTTCAACACATGGTTCTGTAATTTAGGACCAGTAAATATCATGTCATTTAATGACATATCCTCACATTTTACAGAAGCATCAAATACTACTCGTAATTTCGTAGTGCTTTTATCTTCCCGAACAATAGCAAAGTGCGGTAAATACCAACCACTCGATAATTGAGATATATCTCCACTCAATTTTCTAATGTAACCTTTTTCGAGATGATTTGTAAATACCTTCGAATAAGCCATAACTGTAGTAGGCGATTTCATTAATTTATTTTCCAAGCTCTTTAGACGATTTTTTGCGATGCTGTAATTATTAGGAAGATTAACCGGGTTGTTCTTCCACGGTATTCCAATCTCATATCGATTATTCTCGTAAGATAAACTGTCTTTACATAACTCCAACGCTTTTAACTCATCCATCGATAATTGATTTTCTAATCTAGTTTCGTTCATATTTTCGATTTCCCAAAATCTTTTTAGTGAGGTATTTATCGACGTAATATCATCATTGTTTTCAGAATAAAACGAATAATTAAAATTTGTATTATTAATATTATAATCAATATTACCAGTACTCGGGGGTTGTGTAACCTTGCCAACGCAAGTCCAACCTAAAGGCGTTAGCCTAGCTACTGGAGCAGCAGGATTATCTCCTCTTACTTCTCTTAGCGAATAATGTAAATCAGCATGATCTACGCCAATAAGTAAATCGATAATGCGTCTATTCGATAACGGTGGGAAATTTATATCAGATAGATGTGACCATTGTTTTGATTCAAACTTCCAATTGACTGGGGCCATTTTTCCAGTAACATTTTTAGTTGTAGTACATGTAAATGGCTTGCTATATTTAGTATCACTACTTTCGATTATACAGCTTACATTCATTGAACTAAATCTTTCTACTGTTCCATTAAGTGTGCTAACATTCAGATATTCTGTTTGTCCTTGTAATCCTAACTCATTAGCTACATCTTCATTGATATATGTTTTAGTACTACCATCATCAAGTAACGCATTTACCAATAACTTTTTAGACCCGTACTTTAGTATGACGGGGATTGTTCTTAATGCGATATGGTTATTATTTCTAGAATGATTTGTAGTTTCTTCCCCCTCCGTGCGGGGACTTACTTCTTGGAAGTTGGTTGTTACGGTATTAACATTTGAAGACTCATTACTAGTATTATCATTACTATTATTGTTATCAGTAGTCGCTGACTCACGTATTGCTCTATTATTATGTAACAGTCTGTTGTGTACTTGCCGACAGCTGTCAATGCCGCAAGCACTAGTTCTATTGCAATTCGCTCCTACGTGATTAGCCGACAGGCAACGGAAGCATAATTTGTTGCTTTTGGCGACGTCCCACCTGGCACTTACGTCTTTTGCTTTAAAATCGTCACATTTCCATATCGGATGGTTTTGTTTACACACAATACATGACTGATTATAATTGTTACCTTTGTTAAACATGGTATTGTGATGGCGCTCTTTCTTACCACTCACCCCTTTGATGGTTTCCGCTGCAACAGTTTGAAATTCTGCTTCACGCATCAGCCATACCTTAATACTTTTTACGTCTCCATCTTTATTATTTTCAAATATATGTCTTCTATAATTTGTTAGCATTTCTTCAGTTAACTTCTTTTGTATTTTTATATATAATGAGCCATCTCCTAGCTCTTCTGTGCGACCTGCTTCTGTTAAATTGACGGATAACATTTCCAATAAATCTGCTAATCTTTCTACATCTTTAGGCATACCTGGTCTAATTGGTTTAAACTCGTCAATCTCTTCCATATATATTGCAATTTGCCTTCTATTTCCACCATATTTGCGCTCCAACTTTTCTTTAGCTGCTTCATATGCCACGCCCGAATATCCAAGACCACTTATTGCCTCGAGCGGTTCTCCTTTAAGACAATTCCTCAACTGCAACAACTTATATTCTGCCGAGGCAGGGGCAGCGTCGACACAATTCATGAAAGCTGCTTTCCAGCTTGAATAATATCTTTTTTCACCATAAAATGTCGGTATCGATATACGCTGTAACTGTCGCCACATATCTGCTCCTAGTCCTTTCTTTTCTTCTGCGACATTTTTACTAACAGGAGCGACAGTACGAGAAACATCTTCTGTTGACGATACTACGACAGGCGTGTCTTCTATCGGTTGTTTCAACAACGTTGATGGTTTATCTTTCGCTAATGTTTTTAAATACATCCGTGCGTCATCCAGTGCATTTGAGCTTTCATCTGTTAATTTCTCATTTTCTGATATAAACTTCTCAGCGATGATACTCTCTTCTTGAGTATAATGTTCAATCAATTCGTTCAATGCTTCCTTTACTTTTTCTTCTTCTTCCAATAGTTTATTTTTTAATTCAACGATTCTTTCTTTAGTTTCTCCTTCGATTATAGCATCTAATAAGTCCGATTTGACTCTCGAAAACTTGCTCTTTCCGTCAACTTTCTTTCGCTTTAATGACATCAAATCTTGCGACGGCGATATTTCTTCAACTTCATCTTTCTTTCTACCTTTCCGTGGCGTTTTCTTGGATAAAGGCATAACTATAAATAATGCGCATTAACCACCCTCTGCTACCATTTGTCGATACGGAAAACCATTAAAAAGATATCCGAAGAAGAAGAATGACTCGATAAATTGATTTTCAACAATATTCTTAAAACATCACAAAGAATATCAAAAACGATAAAATGTAAACTATAATTTTAACTATATTAAACTATAAGAACGACGTGACCGATAGCGCCAACGTCTAACTACGAAATCTACTCAACCAATAACTTACTGCCACTCCTTAATGGTAATATCACGTGACATAATTAATACTAGTGATCAAGAACAGTTCCGGATTCGGATTACAATCGGATTATCGGATTATATTTTCGATTATGATTCAAGATTAATACAAGAATAATTTATGATTAAGATTAGCAATAAAATAGTAAGAATAATAAAAATACAAAATCCCTTCTTAACAGTACCCGTTTTTCGTTGTGCAATTTTTCTTTGATATATCAATTTTATATTGATCTTAAAGTTGAAAAGGGAATACAATTTTTCAAGCTACAAATAGTGTTGTGAATCAGTGCATATTTGAAGACCAAGCGCAAAGGCCGCCGGCCAGGTTTATGCATTTAGCGTAGCTATATCTACATAGAAATATTTTATTTTATGTGCTGGAAGGAAGCTAGAACACATTAATTATTACAAATTACAACTCTGCCAAATTTCGAAATCTGAAATTATCCATGAGAAAGTGCTTCAAATCCAATCCGACTCGAAGACACGATCGGATCGCGTTCGGTTTGGATTCACAAATCTTTATTGCAATATATATATAACATCTCATAATATTATCATATGATAGTATATGTACCTATATATTTTTGATCTTAACAATCTCAGCAAGTATGCCTGTGATTTTCATGGCAGTCTATCAAAATACTAAGAGTTCGTTGAAAATAGAATTTTATAAGCAAAAAAAGATGTGAAAAATGAGCCTCATAGTGCTCCTTGTTAAAAAAATTTACAAGAATGAGAGCAAGCATTCTTTTAAAATGAAATAAAATTCTATAATAAATGGCTAGAATAATTCGATATTGATATTATGTTACATCTTGTTGTCAATATTTCTATGCGCTATTTTGAATAACTTACAGATGTAGAATGAAAGATTCGACGATTATGAATAAATTAGTTGTTTTGATAGAAAAACGAAAACAACTCATTTTGCCAGATTCGTGATATGAAATGATCCTTCTTTGTCAGAATTATCTCGAATGAAAGACAATATATATTTTATTCTTATCGGGTTAACATTCTCTTTCGATAAAATATGGTTGTTAACTTATTATTGATTGGTGTATTAACTCAGAGAACCCGCTGTTATGTATTTAAATGTTGTTCGGAGATTATGCAGCTCGTATAGTTTTGATTTCGATCTCATTTGGAAAATGGTAAGTTGTATTTTAATAAATAATGTTTGCTATGATCGATAATTATATGCAACCTTTTTCACTTTTAGCTCCCTTGTCTGGGAAACTCCGAATCACACATGTTAAAGAGCATAAAAATATCAAGTTCTAGCCGACAAGATTTGAGTGAGACAAGACAAGTTTGTTTAGATCTGTTCATGTTTTAGACTTCTTAAATTCAAGTACTTTCATTTTAAATGTTCTCAATTGCAACAATTTGTCATTTATGGTTATATTACTCTGAAAATTTTATCACCCATGGTCCAGTACTGGACATACACTAATCGCTAGTTAA
The DNA here is from genome assembly GCA_916610825.1 of Haliclystus octoradiatus. Lineage (NCBI taxonomy): Eukaryota > Metazoa > Cnidaria > Staurozoa > Stauromedusae > Haliclystidae > Haliclystus > Haliclystus octoradiatus. The sequence continues at coordinate 4,581,372 of OU744447.1, forward strand.
TAATAATGCACTAAAAATATATTCATAGTACTCCGTTCATGATTTCATTTTATTTGATACTTTTTAGGAATGGGTTTTACGAGCGAAGCGAACCTAATAGCAGTTGAGCTCGCTCCTATTCGAATTAGATTTTATTTAATTTGTAATCCTCGGTTTATTGCCAAATAAAGGCAATTACGGAGAAAGTCACGGCTCTGTGATAAAGCTCTATTTGATTCGGTCCGCATCTACCTCACTCGTATAACGCGGAGGCGCGCTTGATGCATTAGGTTCGCTGTTAGCAGGCTTGGACTATGCGAACATAATACATTAGCGAGCCCAGACATGGGCTATACGGAGCGCGCTAACAGCGAACTTAATTCGAATGAATCAAATAATTGAATGTATTTAGTTCGGTTCGCTCGTATATTCCATGCTTTACAAAATTCTGACAAGTGGAACAAATGTATTTTCTTCTTAAACTAAGGTAGTGTTTTCCATGATGCCATTTCTTCAGCTAACTTGTTCTACCAGGGTACAATCCTGTTGCAAATGCTTGCCTAATGTCTATTGTAACCGTTAAAGATCAGATGCCGTAGTGTTATCCGATTCATGCTTGTAACATTCGTATGTTTACACTGACTGTCAATCCCTTAAAAGACTTTAGAGAAAAAGTTGGCATCCATTGGAATTATTAATAGATCTTTTTCAGAGAATGAAATTAATTGAAGAAAGATTGGTGCTCTGGTGGTGTACTTTGAAAAGATCCCAATGTATATTCCAATGTATTGTTATGGAAAACCAACGAGGACGATATGAAAAAGCCCTAAGTGGTGAACTATTACGACAAAAACATGGAAAGTTGCGAGGGTTTTTGAAATTAATTTTTACAACTGGAAAGAGCGATCAAAAAATGCCCGCTCAGTCTCAATAACCAGCCATCTTGCAGATTTTTGCCTCTCCACCTTCAATAGTTTGCTTCACTTTTACAATAAATAATTACAAACATTTTACAATCATTTACAATACCAAATCATGGAATAATAATAAATAATTGGCGCATGGGTTTCCTATGAGCTATTGATATTTGGTGAACGAAAGGCACGTGAGGAGAAAACGAGAAGGCCGCTATCAGAAAATTATGAGCCGCCTCGCTGATTAATTTTCGATTTCGAGTTTTCTCCTGAAGTGACCCGAGTGCGCCAAATATCATTGTGTTATGACGAAAATTATTCGATCAATCTGATTAGTTTAGAGTTTGATGCTAAATCACCATAGCAAAGCTAGGTTCGAAAACACAATCGATCTTAAATTTTGAACTTGAGATCACGAAAGAAAATTTACAATTTGATCAGGAGTTTTCAAAAACATTTTATGGAGCAAGAAAGTCATGTAGATGATTGTAAAAGTTATGCTACACTCGAGTCCCTTCAGGAGAAAATTCGTAGCGAAAGTTAATTTCTCGTTAATTTCTGATTCCTTCTCGCTTTCTCCTTATGTGCCTCTCGTGCACCAAATATCAATAGCTCATAGGAAACTGTGCGCCAATTCCTTAATAGCTCATAGGAAAATATACACCAATTGCTTTGTATTGTAATACAATGATATTTGGTGCTGTAGAGGGCATGTCAATAAAAAAATGAGAAGGCATCAGAAAATCACGAGACCCCACTACGAGTTATCTCATTCAAGCTTCAAGCCCTTTGTTAATGATTCAAATTTTTTTGCTGAAAGTGAGGAAAAAATGTGTGGGAGAAGATAGCCCCAACCGCCAACACTTCATAAATAGTAGCAGTTTACCATGCAGACAAAATATCAATCAATTTGTTTTTAGCAGTATATAGCCATGATGCCTACATAAAACATGGAAGATTTTGACATTCAGGATTCGAAACGAAAATTTACGAGATTTCCATCGTCAACTGTAGTTACAAAATTAGCGTCACAACATTTAACAAAAACAATAAATATATATACAATAACCAAAACATATGCCAAACAAAATATACATCGATTAGTAAATCCTTTTATGTGGCCTTGATTCAGCAAACAGGTGTACTATGCCACTTGTAAAGTAAAGGGCAATGATCAAACTATGGGCACTTGCAGCGGTTTTGTTCCAGATATTCAAGGTATCTCTTGAAGCTGAATTGTTGTAAGTGAGTCGTGATTTAACAAACTACAGCATGACGAGCATGTTATTCTCTCACGTAGTATGATACCGTATTGATATTGTTATTTTGAATAACTGTACATATTTATAGCGGGTCTTCTTTTTGATAAGTTTAGCCTTAACCCAAAGAGGAAATACAACAATGTCCTTGTCACAACATTTAAACACATTATCTCAAAAGTGAATATTTAATGAGAATAACTATATGAGCAAATCCAAAATGTCTGATTTCCGAAACTAATTAGTCTTCGCTAGCTACTGAGTTATTTCCCGCATTTAAAACTTCCTTCCCTTTACATCAGCTGATTATTCGAAGCTATGTAATTAAATTCCCGCAGCAAAATCATCCTTCTTCATCATATTTACGTTCTATTATGATATGAACTATATATGGTCGTACGTTCATTAATTGCTGGAAAATAGTCAGACTCGACAAAAATTTCTATAAAAAAGGACAATAGTTTCCATAGATTTCTTTAATGTATTGCTATTAATGAAGTTGGTGATAATTCTCAGAAGTCTTTTCGAATAATACAATGAAAATAAGGTATACGGTTATGTTGAAAAGGAAAATCGAAAATAGTCCCATGGAAATGCTTTTAGGCAATCAAACGATTGCTTTGTTGGTTTAGTTTCCATTAATTTACCTGTATATTATTCCAATTATATCCAAAACTGTGCGGACGAGTTCAAGCAAGCCTATTGGCTATCAACAACCTGTAACACCACGAAGTTTTTTGATTTTTCATTGATTATTTTACATTCGTTTTTTATGATATAATGTTACGGAACAATGATTTTCTAACTCATTGATGCTTTGGGGATTGTTGATGAATCTACGAATATTATACAGTGAAACACATCCCTGATCAAGTATTAACAGATTTCTAAATAGCTCTAGTGGCAGAAGTCTTCTTAGGAGGTACTGTTTATTTGATTTTTTATGGTATAATTGTGATATAATAGCTAACATGTTGAAAATTTTTAGGTCTTTCTTTAGATTGCAGGAAACTATCTTATAAATAATATATGTACGTGGAATGAGTAATTAACATAAATAGCGGTATTTGAAAGCATTAGATATAAACGTATTCTTGGATACCATCTATGCAGCAAAGAGAAAAATCCGTAAACATAATTACGTCGTATGCAATCTCATTATATATGCAGATGATGCTGGATGCTGATGTAAAGTGTTCTTGTTTCAAGAAACATGCAGTAGAATATCCTTGAATTAAAGATATTCTTGTTTCAAGAAACGTGCAGTAGAATATCCTTGAATTAAAGATATTCTTGTTTCAAGAAACATGCAGTAGAATATCCTTGAATAAAAAATATAAAAAATATTCTTGCTTCAAGAAACCTGCAGTGAAATATCCTTGAATTGAAAATATTCTTGCTTTAATAACTGCAGTAAAATATACTTACTTCAAGAACCATGTTAGAGTAAAGTATTTTTTAATTTAAGACACATGTTATAAACAACAAAAAGACTTTTGATACATGCTGTGTCCTTACTTACACCAATACAGCATGCAGTGTTTAGGATACTTTTTGTGAAGAAAGTACCATCAAATTGCATAGGTTTGAAAGTATTGGATGTTGAACATGGTTCGTTTGGAAAAAGTCGGGCTATAAAAATTTAGTCGAAACCAACTAGGGTACTATTCGATGATCTGCATTCTGATTGGTTGCTCAATCGTTTACTATTTTCTCATAGTGAACGCTGGCAAGTTCCCTCGCAAAATTTCAAAAAATAAACGAGCGATTCGCAAATTTTTTGAATCAATTTTATACGAATCGAGTCTTATAAATTCCGTGCCCGAGAAAACATAGCAAGCAACAAAATATGAGATGAAGTTGTTTAATGGTATGCTATGTATATACAATTTTAATCTTATTTAACAATCCTTTCGCAATTTTTTCGTCGCTACTTTATTGCAGATATAAATCAATTCACTGGTCAGCAAAAGTTAATATACAACAAACGTTTATATTACAAACTGCAAACATTTATGTATTTTTAGATACTCAATAGCTACCTTGCTCAATTTTGCTGTTTTGTGGGACTGTAAATTTGTAGCCAGTATTAATATCCAACTTTTTTTGTTTTAAAAATTAAATCTGAATCAAGTCAAATTAAAATTCATCCTCCAAATCACGACGCTGCAGTCGTCATGGATGCCTTTGATTGACGATTATATTAAAAATTAATTATGCAAGAAGCAAATAAATGGTTGGAATTTATTTCTTTTGATGTTGCTTGTACCACTAGTTGGTTTCTACTAAAACAATAAGACAACTCGCCCTTGTTGACTACCGTTCTAAATAGTCACCTCGGAGGACCTCGGTGACTATTCGACGGTAGTCAACTCGGGCTCGTTGTCTCATTGTTAAATAGACACTATTTTAATACATCGACACATATTTTCTTGAAAAAAGAATATAAACACTTTTCAATTTAGAAAGATTTTCTTATTTTGGTCCCGCTTGAGTGGGGGTGGTGCTCGTTTAGAAAAAAGGGAAGTACACAAAAAGTTCAAACAATCCTTTAAATAAAATGCTACCCAAAGTTCCAAAAACCTAAACAAACTCCTTCAAAGTTCTCTCGATATTCCATTAATTTCCTACCCAAGATAAATTTTTCAAAGTGTTGCACGTCCCCGTATAACCGTCATGGGAGTCACCCCCTGGGTTTCAATTACAAAAACTGTTAAACAGTTGTTATCTTGACCCCGCCTTTTAAGTCCAAAAAGTCTCAAATGAAAATTATATATCTACTCCAGACACAATTAGTTTCTGTCCCGGCTCCTGTTAGAGCTCACTATTTTATATACGCGGAGTTTGCTTTGGTAAAAAATGCAGTCGAAATGTTGACGTTTTGCACAAGGGTTTGTACATTATTTCCATTTCAAGCCTGAATTCATTAAAAATTGTAAGGTCCTTTATTGAAGTCTTTTGTTATGATCTGTTCATTATCTTGAAGGGAAATTGTAAGGAATTGTTCTCATTAGAGACAGTATATTGAGTGGGATGAAGACAAAAGGCAGATTGAAATGTTATGAATTTAAATACCTATCGAAAAAATATAGGCTGTTTTATTTACAATCCACGTGGAAACGTGGTAATGCGGTAGAAAAATTTCGTATAGACTGATTGAATATATCTCCCAAGCTATGAGGGCCATAAAGGAATGATCTATTAGCCCTTCTACTTGATGTAGAAAACGAAGGAATTATCATTTCAAAAACATTATACTGTGTTAGTTGCATATTGAAATGGGCGGATTTGTGTAATATTTATATCGAACAATAATTGCGAAGAATTATGGTTGATAAAGCGAAGCTTCCAAGAATGCTTTGCTGAGTTCGCGAAAGCTGACTTTCAACTTATGTTGTTACTCATGAAATATCTGGTGCTACCCACACGACATGTAAGTATTTCAAAATCCAGATATAAAATAGGAACTTATTTAAGATTGCAGCATGTGTTTATAGATAAGACACGCTCTTGTATGAGAATGATGCAAGACTACGATAATGAACTTTATTATCTACCTAAATTTTCTTTTTTTGTTTGATGAAAGTAAAACGTTTTGGAGGAAGATTAAATTTTACGAAAGTTTTTACACCTACATCAAAATCTACGTTTTTATATTAGGACGAATGCATTATAATATATTTATCCTATTGTCGTTGTATTCTATGATAAAAATTAGTAAAAGTATAATTCGTGTAGTATTTACAAATCAATACTTCATTTTGTTGTTCATCATTCTCTCCATACTGTTGGATTGATTGCATAGCATAGACCGTCAAATTATATCGATAGGCGACAATCTGTTTTACTCTACTTCAAAAATGAAGCCACAAATCATGGCCAGTCAATATTTATATAGGGAGCTCACTTTTCAGCATTGTCTATACAAATGTCTTATTAAGCTGACATGCAGCTACCTTGCTCAAATTTGCTATTTTGTGGGACTGTAAATTTGTAGCCAGTATTAATATCCAACTTTTTTTGTTTTAAAAATTAAATCTGAATCAAGTCAAATTAAAATTCATCCTCCAAATCACGACTTTACTAATTTTATCCCCATCATTTGAAAATTTTCTCCATTGCAAGAATAATGAAGTCCAAAATCTGAGCAAAAAGCTTCAAATGATAATTATCTAATACTCCGGTTGTTACTGAGCCCGAGGGGGTGGGGGTTACTTGCATTGCGCTTCGATGGGGTTGTTCAAATGGAACCTTTGCAGCAGGATGACCATACAAATTGTCCAAATATATTTTAATGAATGACAGATTCAACCGAAACAAATGAAAGTTTTTTTTCATGACAGAGCATACTCCAAAATTTTTTCTGGATTTTGAAAAAGGTACCCTTCAATCTTTGAACGTCCTCGTATATCAAAACTATGGTAATTACTCCCCCCCCGAGTTAATGAGTATATATTTCTGAAATCATTTCTCGTTCTCCCACAGGTAAATCAGTGATGGCTAGTACCGTTGGAATAATTGTAATTGTTATTGCCGTACTTATTGGGATTGGATTGTTAGTCGGAGCAATAGCTGGTATCTTGACGACTTCTCTTTTGTGCATGCTGGTAGCTCAGAAGTATAGTACTATTCCTATATCCATTAAATTTACTACTAATAGTAAACTACATTTGTTTACAGATGCAGATAAGAAAAAAAGTTCCCTTGAATTTTTTAAAACCCAGTGGAGAGGGGTAACTCTGTTTAATAGCTTGAATAGGGTTGACTTGAATGTTTCTGAATAAATGATAACACTTCCATTAAGAAATTACAGACATGGGCATTAAGAAAAATCCTGTCCTCAAAACATTTCCAAAAGAAGAAATCTAACTTCTATAATTCTCCTAGGTGGACGGATCAGAGCCATTTATTTACAATACTTCGGACACTCTTCAATGTGCCGCTCTCAGTTCCCATCGAACAGATGCCAGTCAAGTGTCACAATTTTCATTCCATAAAACCCAGGCTCGAAAAAATTGAACAAGCGCGCCTAAATAATATCATAAATTCGAAACGCTTTATTTCAAAAATCAAAACCTCATTTCAATGGGATGAAAATGATGACTTTCGAGCACAAACAGTTACGTGTCCCAGCTCTTATAAATAGATGGTTCTGGGATGGATTACTCATTTCATGATCATCATACAGTCAAACTAGTGTAACATCCGCCTCATAGTACGCTGGGATGAAAAGTGGGTCATTACGCGAGGTAGAAATAATACTAGAGTTTGTATGAAGAATGGAAATTTGAAGTCAATTTTTTTCGGGGATACCAAAAACACTTATGTCACCGCACGATAAGAGAGCCGAGGCTCGCAACAGGCCGTTCTGCTTTGGGAGGCTAGAGCCGTTTTTATTACTTGAAATTTTGTAGTATGGAGTACACCCATATATTATCTATATAGTGTTACGAACTTTTTAATTATCTATGTAGTGTTACGAACTTTTTACTCAAAATAAGTTTGAATGTTTTGTTCTTCCATCCTTAGATTTGTTCTCCTGTAACGTAATTTTATTTAACCTGAATTAGAATGAGGTTGTTTGTGCAGAATATTTATTATAATATTTTTGTGTCATGTACGCTTCAAAATATTTCTTCAGGTTACCTATTTTACCTTAACCAAATTTACACGATTTAGGTTTGAGTCATTTTCATGGACTTTTTATAGATGTTGTAAAAGAAATCCCCCCGCCAGCAGCAGCAGTCAAGAAGAGGTTCATCAAAATGTTGTAATTGAAGTAGAAGTTGAAAAGTGTGATAGCGATAGTGATAGACCTGGTGAGTAGTAGCCTACGTTCCAGAAATAAGTTTTTTATGTAATGTTTGACTTTCAAAGAGCAGCGATAATATAGACCACGACAAAGTGTTTGTACTGAATTCATATTTGTAATGTGTGGTTCCACCGGGGATTCCGCGGTTTTCGGCTCCAGTGCACTGACAGACTATGAGAAAAAAAAATGTCTGGCTGTGTCGCAAGCTAGGCAAGTAGGCAACACCCTTTTTCCTTTCAGCACTTTATCACTCATGCAGTATTCCCCATATTTCTTTATTTTTATTTCAACAAAAATGATATGATTTGGACATTAAATTCAGTTCTAAAAATAATTATTCGCATTCAGATCTATTCCAAATATTGCAGAGTCAGGATCTATGTCTGACCGTTCTGAAAGTCTCCATAACGAGCGTAACAACAACAATAACAAATAACAACATTCACTATTATGTTAGTAATATGTATATCATAACCACCTTTGGTGGGCGATTTCCCAATACTTTCATTGCAATTGCCACTACTATAATGAAGTGTATATTCTCAATTAAAATGCAGCAACAAAATTTCGGAGGCCTCGGGCAATAGTCCAGCTTAAACCTCCTTTAGGCGTCCCTGACATTGATCCTGGGACATTGATACCTGAATACTTTCTACAATTTAGTGCATCTCTACTCTTATAAATTATTTCTCTTGGCTTGGATATCCAACAAAACAAGTCAGAATAGTATCTGAATTGATAGAATGGTTATCGGTACGGGTTGAATTACAATTCTCTTTTTATCTAGATCGATCATATACTATTCCCACAGAAATAGAGCATGAAGAACAACATTATGAAGCTTTATTGCCAAACAGTCTTCAAGAGGAGCATAAGGTTTGTTTAAAATACTTCTTCAAATATCATCCTGTATTAATCTGATGGCTGGATAGTTTGATTTGATATTTTGTTTTATTATTTGTGATTTGTCTTTTGAGTGCTTTCAAATAATCTACATTTCTTTAAGTATTGATGTTTCTAAACGGTCAAGGTATCCAATGCTTGCTATGCGCTTGCGTTGTAATCCCTGGTGGTGTCGCAGTGACGAATTCATATAATTTAATGTGACCTTATAATTCTTAATGCCCTTTTTCATTTTAATTATCCTAATTACTAGAGTAGAAGCTAGTTAAATTCACATGTAATCTATTATAGTATGATGGGCAGTTAAACTGTATTATTGATGAATTATTTACACTCACCCATTGTAACAATGTAAACGAGAAATATTTCTCATGTTGAAAAACGATGTTAAATAAAATTGCACACACACCATGCAGTGAAGTAAGAGAAATTCCATCTTGTCTTCATCCTGGAGCCAAATAAAATAGGTTTTTGTCAAGTCCTAAGTTCTTTTGGAGGAGCTCGGATTCGGATAATATCGCTTCTTAACAAGCGTTGTAGCCTTAACAATATACACAGGCTATGCGCGAAAAAACAATGGATATTTTCCCTCCCTCCCCATTATTAGCTCTGTTGTGTTGAAGCAGTGTTTAAATATATTTTCTGGGTTACTGTTATGCCTGTTTTTCGAAAAGGTATAGTGTGGCATTAAGCAGATTTTGTAAAAATCCGTTTAATGACATCTGAAAGATTGATGAATTATTAATTAAACATGAATAATTTCATAAACCCACATTAAAGAACTTTACACGTTGAATGGCTTTAGATGAGAAATTTTATTAATACTTATTTATAGTTTCTACGTTTGTTTGCAGGCACTTCAGGAGAGCTTCTTGTATCAAGAAATAAAATATCTTTCTCCCGTGAAGCACGTTGAAGGTTAGACTATATTTGATTTCCCTACTGTGAAATGTGAATTGTATTGTAGTTATTACTTATTTCAGTTAATGTGACTTATCTCTGTGGTAATCATTGTGATTATTCTAATTGGTATCAAAACTTCTAAACATTAGATATTTCCGAATGAATATGTAATTAGAAAGAGGTACTACTATTATAAGAAAATGATTATCTTAACTATACATAAAAATATATCCAAAACCACCGCCAATAAATTTTACAATAAGTCCCCCATCGATAATGTCACATACGTAATACATGATACATGTGCCTGGATAGGATGCTCCTCTCGTTTCTATGATTAATATATCAACTTACGAATATATATATATAACAATATATAAATACGAATAATAGTTGCTTGTTGCTTTTATTATATTGAGAATACTATATGTACATAATTGGTAAACATTTTTTACACTTTACACTTTTAACCCTTACGATGTCTAATATAGTATTTTCCATTGAATCAACCCTGCATACAAAGACCACCCTGCATATAACGGTTTTACGATATAGTACAAAGTATTAGAACATATCGAGGATCTGCTACGATTTATTCTTGCAATTTGATTGGTTAACGCCAATAACGCCATTTCATCATAGCCGAGCTTGACCCCGTCGATTTCAAGAAATTTATGAAATTACCAAACAACCGATAATTATTTAAATATGGCATTATAAACTGGCAAGTAATAAAAAGTAAAAAGCAAATACAGTGAATATTTGTAGAGTCATATACAATTTCATTGAGTTACTGTTTCATGCAGTGCCTCAGTTGTTCAAAATGAATCAAATGGCTCTGGGTGAAATATGTAAGCTAGTAAACAAACATGTTTAAAATGTATAGAAATATTTTGCACAAATTAACAATTCAAAAACAATTTGCCTAACTTTTACAGTATTGATAATTGTAAAAACATAACATAACTTCATTTAATTAATACATTCCCTTGTCCTTTTATGGCCAGTTTTTTCAAGTTCCTAGATATAAGTATAAGCACTAACTGGCATAGAAAGGAAAGCTTTCGATAAGCTATCAAAACCAAACAAATTCAACCGCTAATATTTCAAATAATTAAACCATTTCTCCAAATGAAAGTTAGCAACATTAGATAATCAGTTAGCTAAAAAGTTATCAAAAATTCAATAATCTGCTCTTTTAAATAGGCAATTAGCAAACATTTAGTCAATAAATCTTTCTTAGTTTCATTTCTTTCTTCACGTTGACGGCTTTTTACGAAATTCTTCAAATTATAGGTAAGAAACAGTTTCTTTCCTTTTCAAGTTTTTCCAGTCAGTTTTCCATAATGAATAACACACATAAGAACATACAAAATATTGTTTAAAGATAAGAATCCATGACTATGTAAGAAAATGATGTTACACATCCATTCTTTTAATTTCAAGAAGAGAAATATAAATTCCCCGATATCAATTTTTCCTCGCAGCTTTTAGTTGATTTAAAAAAGACAAGTGTAAAGCTCTCGACTCAGCCTTCTTCCGGTGACGTCACGAAAATAGGAGAATTGCATATTTGATCATGGATTGTAAAGATCAGAAAATGCTCTGAAAAAACGTACAAAACATTCACAAATCGCCGAGGCGGCTCGTAATTTTCTGATGCCTTCTCGTTTTCTCCTTACGTGCCTCTCGTGGTGCTATCAGAGCATAGTTCACGGAAAGTATGAACTATTTGTTTAATACCATACAGCAAGCAAGCAAAGATTTTCCTAGTCCTCTGCATTGTTCAAGTCCGACTAAAATCGATTTATTAATTTTTGGAATTTTCCTTTTCAGATAATATTCCGGAAATTTGGAAGATGCAACTCCTTCCTAATTCTATTCAAATCAAGGTGAATAATTTTATTTATTACCGTCGTAGTATGTAAAATATATAGGATGGAAATAAAGGGCTACCACACACTTGCCGTGTCTGTATTAATATTTACTGTACGAGGAATGCTGCGGCCCGATGTCCAAAACCCTAGCCACTAATACATCAAGGTTGTCTTCGATGAGAATGTTTCATTTCCTGTTGAGTGGGTTGGAATCGTATAAAATTATATTTTTAATAGATTAAATGAATTGAATTTCTTCATATGATAGAAACCTGTTCATACATTTTCCATGAAGAGGATTAAAGAAAATCTAAGCGTTACTCTGCTTAATTGTACCAGGAATATGAATATCAAGAAAAACATCTTGATTTGAGAAACCTCAATGTAATTATTGTACACTAAGTTATTGAACAAAATTAGCAAGCATGCATACTAAATTCGAAAAACAATGTAATATGTAATATAAATCCGCATTCTGTTATTACAACGGTTTCATTTAATTTTAATTTAGTTGGTATTGTAGTGTTGCATAATATTTTTTGTTTTAATCTTTTATTATTATGATAGGGAAAATCAGATGAACTTCTTTATGTTATTGCTAAAGGTAAAATAGTTTTCAAACCATAATTTATGCTCCACATGGAGATTATTATGTGAATTTTTAATGGAGGGAAACCAATTTGAAGATCAGGATGCTTATTGGGAATGTGACACACATAGTAAAGATGATCAAATTAATATACAATGAATTTAATTACGAGAGACTTGAAAGGCAGAAAATTAAACGTTTCAACATCATACTATTGATTATGTAAGCTATACACAACATGAATGCAGTTCGGTATGCACATTGTCCAACAAAACGTTAAATTTCAGGAATCCTATAAAAAGTTTTCAACATTTCTGAATTTTTTGTTGAAGTTTGGTCCATTTAAATCCGAAACTTATCTATTTTCTCAAGACTCTGCTACAGTGAAACATGTATATAACGGCCACCTAAGAGAGGTAGATAAGGTGACCACTATGGACAGGTAGTCTTTATATACAGGTTTGATTCAATAGAAAAATGACCGCTGTAAGAGGTGAACATTATAACAGGTTTGACTGTATAGCCTTCCGGAATATGGAATTCCAGGATACCTTTTTTTCTTGGACTCTCTGTGCATTTTATATATAATTTATTGAAACTTCTCATGCTACAACATTTCTAGAATGATGGACGAAATATCTCCAGCATCTGCAATCTTTAAATCCTTAGACTTCAGACGGATTGAATATTCTCACCCAAGTCATTTCTCAGTTTCCATAACACCATCTTGTTGTCATTATTAGCAAGCTTTCACAGATTCATGCACGTAATTACAAACGCTTGACCATGAAATGTAGGCTGGCTACTTCAATAGTTTCAAGGGATCACTTTGCTCTGTTCCGCTATGCAATTTGATATTTTGAAATTCACTCTGTGTGAGCCAGGAATGTAATCAGTTTTTAAAAATGGAATCAGAACATATCAATTAACATCAGTAATTCATGAAATGAAATCAAACTTCTAATATCAATATTGATCGAATTTTCAACTTAATTAATTGAAAAATATTCGTATCTATGTAATGCGCTGATATATACAATGTTAATATTTATATAGATGCAAAAAATATTTGGGAAATGATATGGTCAAATAATATTACTGCAGCTGTTATCATTGGAGATTTCACTGAATCTCAGGTATCAATCTCCTGTCTGTCTTACTAATTCATTATTCATTTATTTACTAATTTACCAACCCTGTGATAAATTCAGTCTTTGTGTTTAAATAGAGGGAAAGGGCCTCTAAGCTGGAAAAAAAAACTGACAAATAATACTTTCTTATTGAATTGCTTTTAACTTTGACAACATGTTATCAACTGATCTGACTATCGTGTCTATCTTTAATTCATTCTAATTTAATATAATTTGTGAAATTGTTTTTCACAGTTGCTGGTAATTTGCAATCAATTTCAGTTCGAGGCCTCAAATTATATTTTTAGCTTGTTCCAAAATATTTGCGAATTTTCGGAGTGTTATTAAGGATTCGGTTATTATTAATGACAATAATTAGTTATGCTAAATAGGCAATCTCTAAAATAGAATGATATAGTAGTAATATCAAGGTACTTATGTTGTCTTTGTTGTTTCAATAGTGCTCGATGCCATAAATTCAGAGTTGTTTAATAATAAATAAACGAAAAAAATTGACATTCCTATTTGCTACTATTAGTTTCACGCCAAGGCGATCATCAAGCAATTTAATCTGAATGATGTATAGATGTGTTCAATTTTCACAAAATTATACGTTATCCATTAAAGTTCCTAATTGGAGATAGCTGACACGAATAAATCTCCTTCCTAAAATTTTCTCTATGTCTACAATTTCATCAAGAACATGTTTCGATATTCTAATTTCCATTAATCTCTAAAAAGTATTTCCGAGAAATTTCTAGTTTGATATCCATACGCTAATATTTAAATCTCATGTATGATAAATCTACAATAAATCTTACTTGTCTAATTCAATCTATGCTTCATATTTAAGCTTGAGCTCAAACAATGGTCATCAGTTAGAGTTCGAACTTGTGATGGTATCAAAGTAACTTATCAAGAAGGATATTCTAGGAATGAATATTACATACGAAGATTCACATTGGAAAAGGTAATATCTATATGGTTATATTATCTGCAACTATAATAGAATTATCTGTGAAAGCAGGCAATAAGTAAATGGTGGAGAAATGACAAAAGTGACAAATGACCAAATGACAAATTGACAAATTGACAAATATAGAAAAGGGTTGCGACTCACTCATACTACAATGCTATCCCCAAATTGAAGGATCGTAAGGCTTTAAAAATAGGTGAGAACATTTTTTTAAATCCTATAAACAATATTAGCTTCACCCTTTGCTACATGTATGATATTTCGATTTCAGTTCATTTGTTCTGATTTACCATCCTTCGAATGTTGACAGGATGTGAATTTTGAAACAATGTAAACAAATGCCTGATTTTGAATACCGAAGCAAAGTTAATTACACACAGGAATATATAATTGTGTTTGTAGTTTTCAAATATCTCTCGGTCGTATCACATGTTCCATGTACGTATGAAATCCTGATGCACGCACTTCAATGGATAATATTTTATAGGAAAGTAGCAGTCGTACAGAATGCATTATTATTCAACAGCATACGAACTATTTTTTCTTTTTTGCATATTCTTTTCATTTTTGTTTTTCAATCCAAAAGTATTTTCAATCGGGTCAACTGATAGAAAGGTAAAGCTCACCATTTTCTACCTCAATTTGCTGTAATAAATGCCTTGATTAATTGGCCAATTTTTGTCAATAAACGGATTAATTGAGAAATACGCCTTTGAAAAAATAAGAATATAAATCTTGAAATACGCGATGACATCATACTGTAAGAATTCCCATCACGACGAGTGAGCCCGATATCATCATTTCATATTTCGAGCATTCGTTCATAACAACAGAATACAACAACAACACAGAATACAACTGTATTCGAAATTTGTGTTGTTGTAACGGACTAATGCTCGATAATTGTGATGATGTTATCGCGCTCACACGTCGAATTTTTATAGTAGAACGTCACTTTTATTCTCGGTTTTTCAAGATTTGAAGCTCTTATTTTTGAAATGGTATTTTCTCAAAATGTATTCATCTGTTTATCAAGCAAACTTGGTCTAATAGTCAATGCACTTAGTGAAACAAGTTAAGGTAAACATGTCGAGTTTTAATTTTCTATGAAGCGACTCTATTCCAAATTTTTAATTGTAAATGAGCCTCATATCATTAAGTCTCAACTGCCTACTTTAACATTTAAATTGATTTTAATTTACAGACGAATTATTATGAAAGAGACTTTTACGTGTTCAGTCTATCTACTTGGCCAGAATCTAGATTTGAAATAAAAAGTAAACGAAATCGTATTTTGAATGTTCAACGCAGTCTACGTAAAACATTGTTGCGTCAGAAGGCTCACAATAGAAGAAGCCCAGTACTGTGCTATAATGGGTAAGAGTATTCCATTGAAGTTATCTAAATTACGTTTAAGTTATCTATACAAATGTTTAATGATCTAAAAAAATCATTGATATTTCTCTCTCTATAGTCTATACGGTGACCTTCATTGTGTCATTGACCTTTGACCATTGTCAAATGACCTTTTTACGGTCAATTGGAAAATGTAACTAGGTGGTGGAATAAATGAGGTTTCCACTAGGCAGAATTTTCAAAGCAATGAATTTTTCGCTTTAACATTAACCTTGAATCTTCTCTGTTTGACGAAAATTACATACATCCCGGTGTGCGAAGTCAAGTTCAAAATCAATTTGGTAAACTTGAACCACTTAAACGGCTCCACTAAACAGCAAAATTGTTTATATTCAGTATTTCAAACGTTCCATTTTACGTCGTGAAGATAAAGGTATAAGCGTAAGTAGACTTTTAAGCCTGACAAGAAAGCTCCCTGTTACCAAATAGCGTATACAAACACGAAGTAGGTGCTCCACTACACAGATTTCCAGCCTAATTTCCATATCTAATTTTTTGAAATTAGTACCAATTATCAAAAAATTACTTAAAATTGGAGAGCGCATCCCGAAAATTTTCTTCATCATTCTAAATCAAAATATTAATTTCTTTATCAATTAACTAATTGAATTTGCTTTTTTCTTCTCTCCGTACAAAACTTTTCCTTATCTAGAATCGCTTGCTTTACTAACTTGTGTTATTTTTCTCGTTCGAAGCAACACCAAAATCGGATAAGAAGTTTTTTCTGAAAACTCTGAATAAAACAACTTTTTTGTGCACACAATAAAAAAATCAGCTGGACTGCTGAGAAACTGACTTTAATGTATTTATTTTTCCAGAATTGACACTGGAGTAGCATTGACATTTGCTGTATTTGATGCAATTGTTCAAAAGGCAATCGAAAATAAAGAATACAGCGTGTTTGAATACTGGAATCAATTTGCTAATATCGAGGAGATTAATGTGCCAACGAGGGTATGTCCACCTTTCAATGGAGAAACTATCATGAAATATTTATTCAGCTTTCTTATTTAAGTCAATATTTCTAAGTAGCATCATTTGTATTAGTTGTCCTGAATTTGATATGTATGCCATAGGGACAGGTAAGGGGGATGTATTCACATCAGCGTCGCGAAGTTAGTGAGTCACAAAAAGTGTTAAACATTATCAACCATCACAGTGAATAATTATTAGATTTTTGCGTGATTCACTACACAAACAGTATCAAAATCCCTTGAACACAGAGCTTTTTTATTAGGAATAGTTGAGTCAATGACTGATCTGACCGCACATAGAAGCACATATTGAGAAAATGTTGAAAAAATGCTGCTTTCATTTCGGTAAGTTCGTTGGAAACAATTCGAATTTCGTTTAGTTGTTTTGCATGGTTCTTTTTTACTTCTTAGAACAATTACTTCCTGCTGAACCTATGTGTAGCTGATTGGTTGGCATATCAAGATACTAACATCAAAGTTAGAGACTTTCCCAATAAAGTAAAGCATTTATTGGATAAGAATAAAAACAGAAAGACGATCATCACGGAAGAATTTGAGGTGCGAGGAATTATATAACAATGATAACTATATTCAGTTAAAGAGAAAAGGAATAGAAGCCTCTCTCTATAAAACACAAGGGAGAGAATAATTTCCATACGATTTATAAGACAGGAGATAAAAGCTTTTTATGCTTTCTGAAAAGGTTAAGTGTATTTAGGATTTGTGACCAGAAAGTACAAAATCAGATTTAAAACAAGCCGACTAAAGAAAAACAATAATGTGAGAGAAAGGAATTTTGATTGAAAACACTTAGCAAATGCTGCAGTAGTATAGTTTTCTAGCCCAAAAATCGGTTGATTTTGTTTAAAAGAAAGATGTACTTTAAAAAGTGGAAGTTGTTTCTGTTCAGGATATGAAACGAACTATGATTGATTTCCAGCGTCGATTGTTGTTGCAAAGGTGCTGCAAATACACAAGTTTTACTTTTAGCGATATGTCGAGAATTAAATAATTAAATGCAAAATGAATACCGTAGATTGTTGCACTGATGTATTTTCGTTCCGATAAGCTATTTACAATATATCTTGTTGACTTTGCGTCGTTTCCGTGAACACTTGCTGAAATGAGTCTCAAATAATGTTTAGTCTCAATAACCATTTTATAGAAACAAATTAATTATGAGATCACAATTATTAACATGCTTTTGTAGTAGCTATAAAATATGTAATTATTGTGTTCCTCAATTCAAATGCAACTCCGGAATTTTACAAATACCCAAACCCTCGATTTTATTCTTTAGGAGTTGGAAATAGAAACCGAAGATGATGGAGAACGCTACGAGGTTCACGATGAGAGATCTTCATTTCAAGGTATTTCTAATCAATAGTTGATTATACCCCCTTGTTTTATCGTCTACTTATTTTGCAACTGAGAATTATATGTTATATCGTTTTTATCTTAACTTATTATAGTACCATGAGCATTTTAACATAATTACTAGATAACAAATGTTTACTAAATTAAAATCTTATAGTATATGTCATCCAAATAAACAAGCACTTGTGATTACGGATGACTGCAACCATGAACATATTTTCTTAATTGATATATGGTTGAAATACATATATACATACACATACATACATACATACATACATATACATGGAATCCATTGATGGAAATAATATATCCGTTTGATGGAAGATATGTAAAATGGATAAGTTAATTAATATTGTTTTCAAATGTAAATGTAATAGAGATAATGTTTGTGGTTGGCCACTGCCAGGGAAAAGATGATGTTGATCAGTGTATAGCAATGATGACAGAGCCTCTTTGACAGGACCAACCTTACTCGGTAATGGTTAAAGACGAAGAGAGTGCTTTACATATAGATTGGGGACATCTACAGATTTACAGGAAGTACATTTAAAAAGACTGTAATATGATAATGCATGCTACAGATATTTATCAAACATTTACCCTTGAGTCTGAAGGCGATCCCTAGTCAGTCATTTTGGCTAGAACGATACTTTAGGAATAATAAAACACTTTTTAAACTTTTAATTTGTGAGAATTTGCGATTGACAATGTGGTATGCAGATTCCGGAAAATTCAAATAACCAAAAAAATTCACAAAGAAAAATACATATAAACCTACGAAGGCATCTGTGATTTCAGTTCATACTGCCATGTTTGGGGGCTAAATATTAGTTTCATTTATTTTCTATAGCAAAATCTTAGCAAAAGTGTTTCCTAATTTCGATCATGTAGCAAGAAAGAATTAATTATCTAATAATTTGATAGCCATGTATGAAGTTCTGAAAACTTGAAAAAGTCAATGTCTGCATATTGCTATCATCTAGAGCTTACCAAATGACCCCCGAATTGTAGTTGCTGTCTGTTGTGGATCCAACAACGGATAACGAGAACATTGTTGACAATTTAAATATAAGTAATTTAAGTAAGTTAACAAGAATTGGACGGAAGTCGTCGCCACCCAAGCGATTTGGTTTCACTGTATAGTTTCTTAGAATCATTTAGAGTTTCTTGGAATTATGTAGCTTCCTAACGGATGTGCTCGTATAGCATAGTTTTGTTGACTTTTGTGTTAAAGATATTTAGAAATGTAGTCGTTTAAGATTCAAATGGTCTTGAATTATTATTGATTATGATGATTGGATTTATGTGAAATGAATGACTCCATGATGTTTTTGGATTTAGGAGCGTTGCTCACAACATTATTTGAATTCCTGGCTATACTGATGTATATTATTGATATTATTTTGCTTATTTGGAAAGCCCTCTTGGTGGATTTAGATTGATGTACAATCGTACGTACTGCAGATTGTGATTGATGTTCTGATTGAACAACACAATACTGACGTTGAACATTGTACAATAGCATTTAGGTTGAATTGATTTATTGAAATAATTTGCTAATATGCCACCCATAATCGAAAGAAATTTGAAACAACTGAAATTAGAAGAGTTGAAAGCAGCATGTATTGAACTTGGTTTATCTGATGCTGGTACAAGGGCAGAACTAATTAAGCGTATAGAAAAAGCTCAACCTTCTGATGAAAGTGACAATGATGATGCAATTGATGAAACTGATGCAATTAATGCCAGTAATAGCGTAGCTATATATCCTGAAACGTCATCGATGATGCAAATGATGATGCAAATGATGCAGCAACAGCAGCAAGAAAATGCAAAACGTGAATATAGATTGCAGCAAGAAAATGCAAAACGTGAAGATAGATTGCAGCAAGAAAGTGCTAGATTGCAGCAAGAAAATGCAATACGTGAAGAGAGACTGTTAAAAGCTATTAGTGAACTTTCACCTGGTAATGCGTTATCTGAGAGACAAAGATCATCTAGCCCTCTCAGCCTAGACAGTACTGTCGGAGAAGATCCCAAATTAATCGTCGACCGTTTCAATTGGCTCTTTGATGATCTGAAGAAGAAAATAGAAAGAGTCAGCTTTGGATTAAAAGGCAAAGGGAACCACGTGGCATTAAAAGAAGGGATTAAGTCGTTGGAACGATCCGAAGAAAAGATAAATGGTTTAATTGGCGATAAACGAATATATTTGGATGCCACTGAGATAAAATGTATCATTGATCAACACGCTAACTTAAGTGAAATTGTGTTTGAACATAGAAAAGAAGTGTCAAAAATATGTCAAGAAGAAGAAGAAGAGAAGAGAGCAGGTGGCCTACCAAATGGTATTTTACCCCCTGAATTCCACGGAGACATTAATCATTTCCCTTATTGGTGGGAATCATTTGATGCGGTGGTGCATAGTAACCCATAAGTGTCCCTCTTTTACAAGTATCGGTATCTTCGACAATCATTGAAGGGTACTGCTTCTAGATGTCTAGATGGATTTTCTTCGTTAGTTGAAACGTATAATGCTGCATTGGAACATGTAAAAACACGTTATGGACAGCCTAGGCAGATTGTCAGGTCTATAGTGAAGTCCATTATTGATGTACAACAATTATCAATCAGCTCGGATTCCAAGCAATTGAGGACGAACTTTGATTTAATTTCAGGGAAAATGCATTTATTAGAATCATACGCAGATAAGATTGACAACCCTTTACATGCATTAATAATTCCCATACTGGAATCAAAGCTGCCAGCTGATTTGAAGACAGAATGGGAAAAGGAAATAATCACAAAGTATGAAGATAAAGAATTCCCAACTTGGAAAAGATTTTGTGATTGGTTTTCAAGAGAGGTACGTTCAAGAGAAACGGTTGACTGGAACCAAGAGAAAGCTGTAAAAAGAGTTATTAGACAACCACCTGACGATCAAAAAGATGCAAAGGTATATTCTGCTCAAGCACTTACAACGGAAACAAGTCGAAATAGAGGAGGTGCAAGATCAAAATGTATTCATTGTGAGATGACTAATCATGATTTGGAAAATTGTTTTCTATTTGCAAAATTAGATATAAAGGACAAGTGGTATTTTACTAAAGCAAAAGGATTGTGCTACTTATGTTTAGCTCCTCATCATAGATGGATGGAATGTACTATAAAGACAAAATGCACAACAAATGATTGTGGTAAATCTCATCATGAATTGCTACATTTTGATAGTCGACCTGAAGAGTCGGGACGTGTTATCCAAGCAAATACTTCTAAAAGTCGTTGTTTATCTACTAAAGGAAGAACTGTATTTACGTCGAAGATTATGCCATCTGCAGTTGCATTAATGACCAATGAAGGAAAATCATCTAAAGTTAGAGTAGCATTTGATTCAATGTGTAAAGAGACATTTGTTACAGAAAAAGCAGCTAGGAGAATCGAATTAGATATATGCAAAACAGAGTTAATTGAAATTACAGGATTTGATGAGAGAGTGTCTCATTTAAAAACTGGTCGTGTTGACTTTGGACTTTCTCCTGTGAATAATTCTAGTATAAAAGTTCATATCGATGCTATTGTTAAACCTGGAAAAATTTGTGCTCCATTAGATGCTGTTGAGATTGATTTGGAACGTTGTACTCACTTAATGAATATCTGCATTGCAGATGAATATCTGCATTGCAGATGAATTGCCCCATAACGAATGTGAAGTGGATGTTTTAATTGGTATCGATTTCTTTTTGCAATTAGTATGTGGTGACATAATACGCCATCCAACTGATGATTCTCTACCTGGAGCATTGCGAACTATATTTGGTTACGTATTAATTGGCTCAAATCCCTTTGTTGGGAAGAAATCAAAATCATCGTGTTTATTTGTAGATTGTAAACCGCATACCAAACTAGAGAAAGAGGTGGAAAATTTTTGGAATCTCGAAGCAATAGGAATTAAGGACACTAATAAACAGTATACTTTAGACGAACGAACAGCTGTTTCAATATTTGAGAAATCTATTCGTTACGACAATAGTCATTATTCTGTATCGTTACCATTTCGAGATGATGGACATATACCATGTAATAATTATCAAAATGCAAGGAAACAACTATTGTCAATTGAAAGGCGTCTGGAGAAAGATAAAGAAAAAAAGGAAGCGTATCGAAATTGTATGAACGATTATGATCGATTGGGATTTGCTCGTCCAGTGACTTCAGAAGAGAAGGAGAGGTTTGACGAAGGATCTCAATATTTCGTACCACATCATCCGGTTGAGAAACTTGATAGTTTGACAACTAAAACTAGAGTAGTTTTCAATGCAAGTGCAAAAGATATCAATGGCATTTCTTTGAATGATTGTTTGTTATCTGGTCCAGCATTATAGCCAGATTTGATAAAAGTGCTTTTAAGATTTCGATTTCATGAGATTGCATTAATGGGAGATATTAAGAAGATGTTCTGCCAGACATCGATAAACCCTGAACATTATCAATTTCAGCAATATCTTTGGCGAGATTGTGATCTCACCCGTGATCCTATTCGTTACGTAATGACAAGCTTGATGTTTGGAGTAAAACCTTCACCATACTTAGCAATTAGCTCTTTACTTCACCATGCTGCAAAAGATGAGATCAAAGAATGCTTCCCACTGGCAAGTGTAGCAGCTACTCAAGATATTTATGTGGATGATTATTGTGGAGGAGGTAAATCTGTAGAACAAGTTACCAAATTACTATTTGAACTCATTGACATGTGCGATCTTGGTGGTTGGGAAATGACAAAGTTTATATCAAATTCCAAACAAATTATGGAAGCTATTCCGGTAGAGAAACGATTAACAAGCTTGATGGTTGATTTTGATTATAATGTAGATGACACTACGAAAGCACTTGGTATTGGATGGGATGTTCAGGAAGATCATTTTTTATTTCGTTTAAATCCATTCATTACGAATCTAACCATTAATGTTACAAAACGAACAATCTTAAAGAAGGTATGTCAGATTTTTGATGTATTTGGATTTTTGCACCTTTTATTATTCGTGCAAAAATTATGGTTCAATCATTATGGAAAATGGAATCGACATGGGATGAAGCACTGGATGGAGAGATTGTTGATATGTTTCATCAATGGGAGGAGGAACTGCTTAGTTTGAATGATATTCGTATACCTAGATTTGTTATATGTGATGAAAAATACAAATCAATAGAGTTACATGCATTCGCGGATGCTTCGGAAAAGGCATATGGGGCTACAATTTATATACGCAGTGAAGATTTGAATGGACATGTAAAAGTGGATTTATTAATTGCCAAGTCTCGTGTTGCTCCATTGAAACAGAAATCGTTACCTCGTTTGGAGCTGCTTGCAGTACACTGTGCTGCAAATTTAGTTAATTATGTTTGTGATGCATTGAGCATTGTATTTACGTCTATTGAACTTTGGTCGGATTCTGAAATTGCATTAAATTGGTTGAAAAAGCCAAGCACACATTGGAAAACATTTGTGGCTAACCGTGTACAAGAAGTCCATGATTTAGTTGGTAACAAGCATTGGCATCATGTGAAGAGTTGCGTCAACCCTGCTGATTTTCTATCGCGTGGCATGGAAGTATCAAGCTTAAAGAATAGTAAATTGTACTGGCATGGCCCTGAATGGCTTGAGTTATCAAAGGAACATTGGCCTTGCTCTGTGATTGAAACTAATTTACCAGACGTTGAAATTGAAGCAAAAACAAAATGTCATACAGTTGTATCATTCGTAGAATCTGAGCATTTATTTAACAATTTTGAGCGTTATGATAAATTGGTTCGTATTATTGGTCATATCTTGAAATGGAGGAAGATTGTCCCAAGAAATGTTGATGGAAAATTGACTATTGAAGATCTAAATGTGAGTGAATTACATTTACTGCGGTGTGTCCAACAGGCTCATTTCCATACCGAATACAAACTATTGAAAGATGGTAACCAGTTAAATGGCGATAGCTCTTTATTGTCTCTCGATCCTATGTTTTGTGAAAATAAGAAATTGATTGTTGTTGGGGGTCGATTGAGAAATTCTCTTCTTCCAGAGGAGACTAAACATCAGATTATTTTACCAAGTAATAATATCATCGTTGATAAACTCATTATGATGTATCATCTTAAAGGGCATCATTCACCTATTGAGACTACTTTGTGTAATATTCGCACATAATTTTGGATTATACATGGCAGAAGGCAGGTTATCAAGACAATCCATCGATGTCTAATATGTAAACATTCAAGTACATCACCGTTTGAACAGAAAATGGGAGATTTACCAACACTAAGAGTTCAGCCTGCTCCTGCATTTTCGAAAGTTGGTTTGGACTTTACAGGCCCATTATACATACGAACTGGGACAGTTGTTACTAAATGTTACATTTGCATATTCACCTGTGCTCTCAGCCGGATGATTCATTTAGAATTAACAAATAATATGGAAACAGAGGAATTTCTTGCTGCCTTTCGTCGGATGACAAATAGAAGAGGACTATGTGATTTAGTAGTTAGTGATAATGCAAAAACCTTTCAAAAAGCATCACGTGTGGTCAGTAACATGAAATTTGAAGCAGATCTCTGGAAAAACCTTGATTCCACTTTAATTGAACGATTTTGTTTGAGTCACGGTATTAAATGGGAATTTATTACTGAACGTAGCCCCTTTCGTGGCGGATTTTGGGAACGGTTAAATCGTTCGTTAAAGACACCTCTGAGAAAGGTTCTTTCAAAGGCTCTATTGAACTATTGTGAAATGTATACTGTTTTAACCGATATTGAATCAGCAGTGAATCAGAGGCCATTGACGTATCAAGGTACCGATTGTAGAGATGTTTTACCAATTACCCCTGCTCATTTGGCTTTGGGACGATCGCTTGGGACCCTTCCCGAACATCTTAATAAAGATGTTACTCTTTCAAAGAGATATAAGTATTTGCAGACGTTACTTACTCATTTTTGGAAAAGATGGTCTGTGGAATACTTACCAAATCTACAACGTCGAAGTAAATGGCAAAAGAAAACGCCGGAGTTGGAAGTCAATGATGTTTGTTTAATTTCAGAGGATAACACACGACGCTCTACGTGGCCTATGGGTCGGGTTCAACAAGTAATACGTGGAAATGATGGTTTAATCAGAACAGTACGACTGCAGACATCAAAGGGGGAACTGAATCGACCAGTTCAGAAATTGCACCTATTTGAAAAATTCTTACCATCCAATGACTTGAGAGTAGCCTCTCAAGGGGGGGATGATGTTGTGGATCCACCAACGGATAACGAGAACATTGTTGACAATTTAAATATAAGTAATTTAAGTAAGTTAACAAGAATTGGACGGAAGTCGTCGCCACCCAAGCGATTTGGTTTCACTGTATAGTTTCTTAGAATCATTTAGAGTTTCTTGGAATTATGTAACTTCCTAACGGATGTGCTCGTATAGCATAGTTTTGTTGACTTTTGTGTTAAAGATATTTAGAAATGTAGTCGTTTAAGATTCAAATGGTCTTGAATTATTATTGATTATGATGATTGGATTTATGTGAAATGAATGACTCCATGGTGTTTTTGGATTTAGGAGCGTAGCTCACAACACTGTCCATGCTATAAATTCTATCCGATTACTATTCTATTTAATGGCCAAAACAATTTTTTTGTTTATTTCCCAATTCAATTGAAATTTGGTTGAGGTATACAATTTGGGGATAGTATCTATTGTATCAAAAATATAATTCAAATTTTGCTCTAAAAATAGCATATTTCACGGCTATGACGTCATTATTAATTTTTTTATTTTGATTGTGGTATTA
Source organism: Haliclystus octoradiatus (assembly GCA_916610825.1). Classification (NCBI taxonomy): domain Eukaryota; kingdom Metazoa; phylum Cnidaria; class Staurozoa; order Stauromedusae; family Haliclystidae; genus Haliclystus; species Haliclystus octoradiatus. The sequence goes on from OU744447.1 coordinate 4,607,313, forward strand.
AAATTTTTTTGTTTAAAATAAAGAAAATAAATAGCAGGGATAGTAACCGTATGACAACAACAAACGTTTGCATTCAAATTTAAAAGTCTAGACCCAGGCAGTCCAATTAAATTGAAGTCCATGCTCTGAATGCTATTACATTTCATTATTGTACGATGGTCATTTTTAATAACTTTTCTTTCAAGGTGAATGCGCTACAAACAATATAATGAAGTTAAGCAATCAATGTCCCTCTGATTTTACGAGAGCAAGCTACGTTTATGTGAGTATGATTCGTTATCTATTGCATTTAGTTTGGAAGTCATAATGTATCATTAGTGTAAGGATTATAAGCACATTTGAGGAATAATATAGAATGCAGTTAAGGAAATATGGCTGTAATAAGGCAGAAAATGTTTTGATGGCATTCGGAAGTTGTGTATATTTTCATAGTTTCAAATTAAAGTTGGCTACATTTGAAAACCTTTCCAAATTTCAAATTATCAACCTTCATAAAACTAATTAAAGTAAATCCAGCTCTCCCTCTGCTATCCAAGTTCGCAAGCACCGTTTGGACTGGGAAAGTTTCTGGGGCCATATTTTCAAGTAGTCCCATATTTCCAACATGTGTCTAGTCGGCCCTGATTTGATCCAACTGCATGCTACTTCTATTTTTTCATGGTGTATTTTTAATCAATTTATATATGTAATATGTTTTATTTGCTATGTACTTGATAGGGTGATGATGATTGTAAAGCGTTCATAACAATGCCATACCCAAAGTATGGTGAAATGCGTTTCTTTTGGAATTTAATCTTTCGAGAGAAATCATCCATTATTGTAATTATCACTGGCCTAAAAATAAACAATGAGGTATAGTCATGGATATATTTTAATGTAATAAACTCACACAAAATAATATGATAATGATGAATTAAATATTTTAAGAACTATGTTGTGCCACAAGAAATGTTTTAGTAATTTATTGGTACCATGATATACAGTGTGGAATAGAGGGTTACCACATACTTGCCATGTTTGTATTCATATTTACTCAACGAAAAAATGTTGGGAGACATGAGTGAAGCGCTAGAAAATCGCGAGCTCCGAGCGAATGATTTTTAACTTCTCGAGTGTCTCCCAACTTTTTCGAGTTTAGTCAATATGAATACAAACATTTGCAAGCACGTGGTAACCCTTTTCTAAAATAAAACAAATGTCGGAATCTCATTCGACGGCGAATTCTCAATTCATGAATTCCCTATTTTAAATTCAATTTTAATTCATAAACCAAGCAAAGAGAATCCCACTACAAGATAGATATTGTCGAATAAAGAAAGACAGTCATATACAAAAACGTTTGTAATATAAGTGGTACAATAGTTCTTTAGTAAATTAATGCAGTAATTGTTATTTAAATTTATGTTTACCTTGAAACAGCGTATCCTATAATTGTTTTTCATTCTGTGTTTTTATTTTGCATATTACACGACCAATAACTCATTACCACGCTTTTCAATAAATATAAACCTATTGAGCTAAATGTCGCTTTGTAAAACGTAGCAATTATTGGTTTTTTTTTTGGATTGTTATCAACAAGTTATAAATTCTGTATTTTATCACAGATCAAACTTTTGAAGCTTGCGGTTTTTCCCGGTTTTCGGAGTCATGTTTTACCCTAGGATTTCATGCACGCTCTTTGGACCAATCATATCGCAGAAAACCTTCGTGATATTTTAGAACATGATTTGTCAAGAGAATAATTCGTATCAATCATCATTATTCATCCAGATCCACACTCCAAACGATATAAATTCATAACTATTACTTCCGTACAATCTACCAGGTCATCCCCATAGATTTATAAATGATGAATGATGACATGATGGCGACGAATGGGTGCAATGATGCAGACATTACAAGCATTTACTACAAAGTAGACGACAGAATACAAGCACCACAAGCATTTGCTACGATGGAGAAGTCAACAAACCAACGGATATAAACATTTAATAAACAATAAACAATAACTACCACATAATAACATGTTCTAGTTCATTCATGTTACATTTAACTCTAGAATATACCATTCTAAAATATCACGAAGGTTTTCTGCGATCTGATTGGTCGAAAGAGCGTGCATGAAATCCTAGGGTAAAACATGGCTCTGAAAACCGGGAGAAACCGCAAGCTTCAAAAAGTTTGATCTGTGATAAAATACAGAATTTATAACTTTTTGATAACAATCCAATAAATATCTCTATAATGGCTACGATTTACAAAACGACATTTAGCTCAAGATGTTTATATTTATTGAAAAGCGTGGTGAATGAGTTATTGGTCGTGTAACATGCAAACTAATAACACATAATGAAAGACAATTATAGGCTACGTTGCTGTTTCAAGGTAAACCTAAAATTTAAATAACAATAACTGCATTAATTTGCTAAAGAACTATTGTACCACTTATATTACAGACGTTCTTGTATATGTCTTTCTTTATTCGACAATATCTATCTTCATCTTGTTGTGGGATTCTCTTTGCTTGGTTTATGAATTGAAATTGAATTTTAAATTGTGAATTCATGAATTGAAAATTCGCCGTCGAATGAGATTCCGACATTTGTTTTATTTTAGAAAAAGGTTACCACATGCTTGCAAATGTTTGTATTCATATTTACTAAACTCGAAAATGTTGGGAGACACTCGGGAAGCTAAAAATCACTCGCTCGGAGCTCGTGATTTTTTAGCGCTTCACTCGTGTCTCCCAACATTTTCTCGTTTAGTAAATATGAATACAAACATGGCAAATATGTGGTAACCCTTTATTAACGCATCCAAAAATTGTTGTATAATAAGGATGTTGATTCGATCAATCTGATTGGTTTATAGTTATGAAGCAAGATCACTTTATCAAAACCAAGAATAAAACCAGGTTCAAAAACACAATTGATCTTTGCAATTCATGCAAATTCATCTTTGCAATTGCTTTGATTTCATGATTAATAATTTCCAACTTGATTAGGAGTTTTCAAAAACATAATATATGAGTAAGAAAGACATGAAAAGGATTTTTAGAGTGCGTTATTTATACAAAGTAATTGGTGCATAATTTCCATTGATTTATCAATATTTAGCGCACTCGAGTCATTCCAGAAGAAGAAAACTGGAAGGCAAAAAATACTCAATGCGGCGGCTCAGGATTTTGTTTTTCCCTTACGTGCCCTCTCGTGCGCCAAATATCAATATCAAGATTTTATTTAGTCAGACTGAGTGTTAAGGAGTTGCAAGCATTTCGTGAATTAAGCAGCCAAACTTATCTTTACATTTTTTAAAGTGGGAATAAACCCCCAGACTATCTTTACATATGTGGTAGAACCCGACGTGAAAAAAACAATGGCGTAATTTTTTTTTCGATCTGGAAATTATTTCTTGGTAAAAAACGCCTTCAAAGTGGTGTTTTGACCCAAATGTCGCTGAGAAAAAAAAGAGATTGGATCTAGCTTTATGACGACAAAGTCACAAGTCGTGCGGTTTGTCTAACAGACTTAAGAGTGGGCTGATCACGCGACGTTATCTTTGAGGTGACCTAGCTCCGATAAGTCAGACAGAAAAACTTTCTGACAAGGCTGAGACATGAACAAACATATAAACTCGCGAATTACGTAAAAAAGATACAATTTGTGATTTCAGGAGCAGAATAAAATCTATTGAAACGCTCAGTCGAAATAATTTCTCGTAGCGTCATTAAGCGCGATGAATCTGATATAGATTGCGGATTAACACAAATGTCAGGCGGTGCGAGTGTTCCTTTGTGACTAGTCTAGTGAAACATATTAGTTACGTATTCTGGGTGACCGCAGTACTTCTCAAATCTTAATTAGTAGACATGTGCCCTTCGAAATAGCTGCATCCTACGCTATATAAGTTATAACTATTTTTAACTCTATCTGCAAGTTGTTCTTGAGTAAATTTTTCTGCAAGATATCCTTTTCATGATCTAGATGTGAATGTAACCTGACTCGATTTGCACAGTCATGCACAGACGACTTTTCCTCGAGATAGATGGTACTGCAAAGTATTAATTGTACTTTATCGGATTTATTTAAGTATTACTAAATTATTAAATTGACATTTTTCAATTATCATTTCAAAGTTCAAGTTTGAAATTGATGTTTGTCTAGTAAAACTTAAACCATGTAATCGTATAGTTTATATACGACTGTAGATAGATATATTATACTCAATACTCTAACAAAGTGTTCATCATTCATTCACCAAGCATTCAATTATTATAAAACCATCGAAAATTCTTCAGTACATTACACTGTAAATTCTATAAAATATCTTGCAAGCCGTTGAGAACGCTCTGCGGCGGTTCGCTTTTCGGAAATAGTACAAAAATGATATGAGGGCTTGGACGTTCTTATTCAAGTTTACAGCCATATACTAGAACTACACATATTCTATCATTTTTCTGTTTTGCAGTATATCTTCATTGCATAAATTGTTACCCTCTCCATCAACGTTATCTGGTTAACAAAATTAGGGTTTTGCAATGTGAAGTCTCGTTCCTGATAATACATACGCGACCAATTTTTTTACCATACTAGCTAGTATTCATTCCTTTTGCTAGAAAGTAGAACATGTTAGCATCATGTCACAATCCGTAGTTTATAGGATGCGGTAATACAGTGGCAGAAGCTACTTTGCACAAAATACCTTTCTACAGAGACGATAAATCAGATGGACAGATTTCGTTTCTGTGAAAAGAGGACTATAAACCAACGGTTAATAGCGTTTCCCATCATACATTTTGCTTTTTACACTCAAAAGAATACTCCATTTTCAGTTCAGACATATGCTTACAACAATAAATTTTACTTAGCTAGCTATTGTGGTCACCAGAGAATCTTTTGATATTTGTTAAATATGTGTGAGAATGATATGTCAAAATATAATCTGTATAACGCGCGCTACGAATGAAACATTTTCTGATTTTTATTTCCTTCAAATTCGTGAACTTTAAATTCATCAAATCATCTGGAATTTTGCTACTCTTCAGTTTATATGTTGTTCCTTACCTCAGTTTTGTGGGAGAGAAAAATAGATTGATGTTACAGAGCTACGCCATCTCAAACGTAACATCGCGTGATTAATCCGATCTAAAGTCTATTAGAAAAACCGCACGACTTGTGACTTTGTCGTCATAAAGCTAGATCCAATCCCTTTTTTTTCCTCAGCGACATTTGGGTCAAAACACCACTTTGAAGGCATTTTTCACCAAGAAATAATTTCCAGATCGAAAAGAAAATTACGCCATTGTTTTTTCACGTCGGGTTCTACTACATATGTAAAGATAGTCTGGGGGTTTATTCCCACTTTAAAGACTTTATAAAATTTTCTTCTGAAATCAATTTCCATGTTGTTGATTTACATGTGCATAAATAGCAGACCCTTTGATAAAGAATAATAAGTATGTACATTATATTATAATTATGATTATACTACTATATCATGATTAATTAACAACGCGTTTTATGTGTAATGTAAAATAAATTTTGTCACATGCTCAGAGATGAAGAAGAATTGGAAACTGCAATGTATTACTTAAGAAATAATAGCAACAACGCTCTCTCTATTAAGAAAGACTAAGGTTTAGAATTTTTAATTTGATCCAATGACATTTTAGTAAATAGAAACAATTTAAATTGATTTTTAAATCATTAATTAATTCAAGATTCGAACGACCTTCCGCAATATAAACAAACTTGATAATGACGTTTTCTGTATTTTAGGGAAGGGTTACCACACTCTTGCAAGTGTTTATATTCATATTTACTACATTCGGAAAAGTTGGAAGGGCACTTGGGAATTGTCGAAAGCACTTAACCCCGGCTCGTGCCTTCAACACTTCACTCGTGTCTTCCAACAATCCTCGTGTAGTAAATACGAATAAAAACACAACAAATATGTTGTAACCCTATAATACCAATCATCCATTTTATATTATGAGATCTGTCTATTACTACAGGATAATGCCGTATTTGGATTATCATCGGGTACTTCTTTGTGTTTTGAACATGAAGATCTTCGAATCGAATGTGTGAATGAAAGTGAAGAAGGTGATATAAAGAATATTTCTCTTGAAATAATTCCTACGACGAATAATAAGGTAAAAAACATATTCTACTAAAAACGAAATTCATGAATTTAAATTCTATATATAAAAGTATTTCTTATATGCATTGTTCCCTACCGTGGTAGTTTCAGTTTGACACAGATATTTTTTACATGTGATGAATTTTTACACCACATTAACAAACTCATCTTGATCTAACTATAACAGGTGAAGTATGTCCCCATGATCAGTACTGATGACGGATAAGGGCCAGAAAAAAAATACTTCTCTGCTGCTAAAGAGAATATTAAATTAATAATCATTTGAATAAAAGCGAGTCATGATTGGTGGATTTGTACCATATTTGATTTGCAGCTATGTCAAGACAAATCACAACAATACATGGCAAACACTATAAACGTATATTGCTTTCCGTGCTATGTTGGGTATAGACCGTGCAGGTATAGGTCTATACCCGCCAGGGCTATACCAAACGATTTTAACCAAACATCGAGATCACGTGTTTTGCAAAAGGCGAGGAGCTGTGACAAATTGAATCAATTTTCATGACATCCAATCTAATGTACTCTGTAGTTAATCCAATCTAATGCAAGTTGGAAAATTCAAAAAAGTAACTGCTTGGAAGTTGCGATATTCAGCTATAGACATTATACTATATTTTATCCCTCAGAATTGACACCGGTTATCCCATATTCAGTTTTGATCCCGGTGGTAACTTCGATTGAGCTTCCACGGGGTCGTTCAAATGGAATTGTGGTAGAATGAGCATAAAAAATTTCAAATGTATGGAAGTGGTGTCTCAGAGCTGGATTCAATGCTACTACATTCTCATTATTTGACAGGAACCCGCCACCTCAATGCTTCCTGTGACAATCTTGAAATACGATGGATGGCCTAATCATGGTGTCCCTTTCACTCAATCGCCAGTTGTTGATTTGATATCAAAACTTGATGCACTGCGTCAATCTAACGAACATCATCCAATTACAGTTATTTGCGGGTAAGTAAATTACAGCAGTTTCTTATATACATGACAATGTATATTGTAATCAATCAATCAATCAACAAATTAATCAAACGCGTTTGCATATAAGAGAAATAATATAGAAGACGTAGGGGCACAATTGTCATTGAATCATTCTAACTCTTTACGTTCTAAGTCAAAACCGCCAAATGTTTTGTAATAGGCTGCATGTAATAAATGTGCATTTCGAGTCGGATGATATTTCACGCAACGATCGCCAGTTCATCACATTATCGAGATATGCTAATACTTGAAAATATCTCAATTAAAAGATTCATCACATTATCGATTTCTATAGGGATGGTATTGGCCGATCTGGAACTCTCATTACAACGATAATAAGCTGCGAAAGAATCGTGCAAGAAAATTCTGTTAATATTCTGCAAATTGCGAAAGACATAAGATGCTCTGGACGTCAATACATCGAGAATAAGGTACTTTATTTTCAAGGTTACTATTTCAATAGAGAAACTATGATAAGCACTGACAGTTTGTTCTGTAAATTATATTCTGTAACTACTGTTCGATTTGTCATATTACATTCTTGTGGAAGAAGACGTCGCTATTAGTTATGGAGGGAATGATTATGTGACAAATTATCAAGACGATTTATGATGATTCACATAAAAGGCTAATCAAAAGTTTCCGCAGATTGGACTTAGTGAAGAGAAACATCTTATCACAAATAGCCTTTGCCAAACGTACCGGCGTACATTTTAAGAAATGTCGAAAAACTTTTTATTTGTTATCACTTTACTTTATCTCCATTATACATCATCACCAGTGCATGGTATGTAGTTACCTAAGTCTTTCCCTTGAATGAATTTAAAACTGAAAATAGATTCATTTGAAGCATCTGAACAGGAAAGTCGATGCGTGAATATAGACTTTGATAAACTTTTTTACGAGGATCATTTGTTCGCAGCATATATTTTCTCGATCTTGAATTGTAAAAAGTTTTCTTGATATAAGAACTATTATTTATCATGAAATGATAAATTCGATAATTAATTTTCTGAATTGCAGATCAAATAATCTTATCAGATCTGATAATGAAAGAAAGAAAATATTTTCTTACATGAAGATTTTGTTCTGTTTCTTTCTGTATAATGCTGATCAGATAGATACCAGCCTTCTTTAATGAAAGGATACATTATCTTGACACGATACAATATTACAAATATTACAAACGATATATTAATTTCAATCAAAGAACAAATGTATAAATATTTTTAATTATTATAGGAACAATTGGGTTTCTGTTACGATGTCACTTTGGAATTTATGAAATTATCGGAATATGATGACATCGTGGAATAAAGTACGCATTTCTCTCTTCCTCGCTTAATTATGTATATTCCTCTTTAGAATAGATAGCAGTTTCTGTTTAAATATAACAGCTAAAAATGTATCACACAAATATTTTTAAATAACACATTCAATAATAGTGTTCCAGATTTTTATTTTATTTCTTGAAAAAGGCTGATCGGCAGCTTTTTCTAGCCCTTGCTGAGGGCACAGTGGGCCTGTGGTCCAATGTTGTTACTGTTGATCAATTGTGACCGAAAAGAAGATGAAGATGAATAACAAATTTACCCCCACATTATAGGAACCATGAGTCAAAAAATGATTCGCCTTAAATTGTATGCTGTTTATAGAATGCATCACATAGGTAAACAAACCATCACTTCATTATATGAAATTTTACAAAGCCGAAGTAGAGAGGTGGAATACTGGGAATTGTGGAGCTAGACTTCATATTGGCTAACGTAGATATCTCGTAACCCGGACACAGTGTTTACATTTTCAATGATCCAAATCAACTATTTGATTTCATGTCTTCTTGATAGATTTACTCTTTTCAGGATTTAGATTGTATATAATGAAGCTGTATTAGTTTATTTTAGGGTCTCATCATGTAAGCATCAATTTATACTTCGTAACTTAATCGCAATCAATTAGTTTTTAAATTGTGATTATGAATTCTAAAAGATTACGAAGGTTTTCTGCGATCTGATTGGTCGAAAGAGCGTGTATGAAATCCTAAGGTAAAACATGAGCAGGCAAAATAAAAACACACAATGAAAGACAATTATGGGTTACACTGTTTCAAGGTAAACCTTAAATTTAGATAACAATTGGTATATCAATTTCTAGAGAACTATGTACAAATTATAGTACAGACCTTCTTTGTATGTGACTTTCTTTATTCAACAATATATATGTTGTTGTGGGATTTCCTTTGCTTGGTTTATGGAATGAAATTGAATTTTAAATTGTGAATTCGTGATGTGAGAATTCGCCCTCGAATGAGGTTCCTAGCGTTTGTTTTATTTTCGAAAAGGGTTACCACATGCTTGGAAATGTTTGTATTCATATTTACTAAACTCGAAAAAGTTGGTAGCGGGGTTGGGAGACACTCAGGAGGCTAAAAATCACTCGCTCGGAGCTCGAGATTGTTTAGCGCTTTACTCGTGTCTCCCAACATTGCCTCGCTTAGTAAATATGAATACAAACATGGCAAGTATGTGGTAATCCTTAAATAACAATTGTGTTTTGCTGCAGTATTGATTCAAATTCAATAACTAATTATAGAGATAAACATCGAGTAAATTGGTCTTGTATTCTAATCTAACACAGCCAACTCCAGGAAACCGTTTGATTTTGTTTTCTGTCAACATTCTAGATTGATCACTTTTGATATAGTGTGATTTGGGTAACGATTTAAATGTGTCCAACAATAGGGCGAATCGGATTTGTTCTTGTGTAGTGGGACAGTATATCACACGACCAATTACATCATTCAAATGCGATTAAAGTGTCCTGGAAACAGGGGCGGATCTAGGGGGGTGCAAAAGGAGCGCTTGCACCCCTTCCTAATTTTCGAAATGACGTAAATACTATTTTAGTAGAAACCGAAAGAAAACTAAAGTTTTCATTTTAAGCGAAAATTCGAGATAGTAGATCTGTTTTGTTTTTGGTAATCCTTTTCTGAAAGATTCTAATTCATCCAAAGATGTGAATGTCTGACGAATCATTTTTATCAAACCTTTTGATTGGAGCGGTTTTGATCAAATGCACCCCATCATATGCAAATCAGTTCGTCTTAATACAAAAGAAGCCTTGAAACTCTGTCTACTGATTGGCGCGGCTTGGTAACTTCAAATGCACCCCATCATATGCAAATGAGCAAGCTGGATACAAAAGAAACAGGACTTTTCTGCCTCGTGATTGGCGCGGATAAGATCACTTGCACCCCCTCATATGCAAATGAGTTCGCTTCAAACTATACACGTGATTAAATTTTGCTTATTTCTGTATTCTGATTGGAGCGGTTTTGCAACATCAAATGCACCCCCTCATATGCAAATTAGCTTCATCCGGGACATGTCAAAATAATCTGAACCAGGAAAGAAACTGAAATCCAGATTAATCGGATTTTCTTGTCAGTACAACCACACTTTGGTGTTCTCAAACCATTCCAAATCGAGAAATCATCATGGCGGACTTTCAACTAACATTGGAGCAAGCTATTTTAGCACTTTCTGATGAGAATGAACAGGACCTGAAAGTTGTTTATGATGAAATTATGTGTGAAATGCGTTTTCTTTCTTCTGATGAACATTACGACTTGATAGATGATATAGGAATAGAAACGAAGAAATATATATAGCCTACCAAATTCGTTGGAAAGCTGTGAAAGCAAGGATACGCCACATTTTGCTTTAAGGTATGAATTATGAAATGATATTTCATGGATAATTTACTTCATATTTTGTATTCCCTCGACCTTTTGTTCGACTGTTGGTTTGTTTAAACTTTCCTTGTGTTTATATATTTTGCTATGTAAGCCAGAACGCCACGTTTTGATTTAAGGTGTGAAATTCTACAAATATCTACTTTTAAATTTCATTTATGATTTACTTCATGTTTTGTATTCCCTCGACCTTTTCTTCGACTGTTGGGGCTTGTTTACACTTTCCTTGTGTTTATATATTTTGCTGTGTAAGCCAAACCGCCGCGTTTTGATTTAAGGTAGGCCTATGAATTATCAAATTAAATTTCATGGTTGATTTACTTCATGTTTTGTATTCCCTCGACGTTTTCTTCGGCTGTTGGCTTGTTTACACTTTCCTTGTGTTTATAATTTTATAGATATCGTTGTGTAAGTTGGAATTTAGAACTTCTGATCTAATTATTAATTCAGGGTATAATACTGTGCTTGTGTTTTATTCAATCCTACAATAGTTTCATTAATTTCTTGTTGGTTTGTCTAACATATCCGAAGCAAACGGCAACTGCCTTCACAGTTCAGCATCTTTGGTTCTTTACAGGTGACAATTCTCTAGTTAAAATTCTGAGGAAACCGAGCTTGGCATCATATTTTTTGTGTTACATGGTGGCTCAGTAGCTATTTTCAGACATTAAAACTGTGTAAAAGAATTCATCAAAGCCTACTCAGTTTCTAATTACAACAATCTAAAACAATGATTTTATACATAAATAAGGATAAATCTATAATATCAGATTATATTATGTAAACTTTTATGATTGAGTAAATTACATGCATGGATTATACCTAATATGCTATTCATACTGTATAACCAAGGCTGTCTATGATATTATCTTCTGACAATCTATTAACCATAGTGCCAAGCAACCTTAAGTCCTGTGGTCTATGGAGGTAAATATTTTCCTGTTCCTGCCCCCATCTTATGGAAAAACTGAACTGGAATATTGGGAGACCTGCACATTGAATGAATTTGAAATCAAACTAACACAACTATTTTTGTATAGTTTATGGTAATTAGCAACTTAATCGTTAGTATATTTTTTCAAGGTTTCACACCTATGTTAATATGATCTGTTAGTACTATTATTATAATTATTTCACTGCTGTAAATATTACATTTAATTATTGTGAAGCGCTTAGATAAATGCCTATATAGTCATTATATAACATTATATTATTATTAGTATTGCATATTTTGAGTCAATTCAATTGCTTATTGGTGGGTATCAAATCTGAATATATTGTCATTTGAAAATTGATTTTGAGACCAAGAAACTGCGTTTATAGGCGGTCTAAGGCCCTGTTTACAAGGAGGGCGAGTTACTCGGGTTGGCGAGTTACCCGGGTCTATTGTTTATGCGCGTTCTGTTTACAAGCAAAGTGAGAAAATTGTCTCGCCCACCCGAGTAACTCGCCTACCCGAGTTACTCGCCTTGGCAGACCGGGTAACTCGCCTACCCGAGACAACTTTCTGTCACTTTTTGACTTGTTAACGGATATAGGCGAGTAACTCGGGTAGGCGGGTTAAAATTAAAAAATGGTAGCTTTAATTTTCTATTGTTTCGAACGTTTCCGCTGTAGACATCTTTTGTTCTCTAATCGTTCCATTTCAGCGCGCATGCTTAGATTGGCTTCAAATTATTTAACTCGGGTAGGCGGGTTACTCAGGTGACCCTTGCCAAACACACAACACATTTTAACTCGGTAAGGCGAGTAACTCGCCTACCCGGGTAACTCGCACTCCTTGTAAACAGGGCCTAAGAGCTTTAAATTTTCAAAAATTTTCCGGGGGGGCATGCGTAGAGGACCCCCTAGATGCCCCCCCGGACCCCCTAGATGGGCGGGGCTTCGCCCCGCCCCGGGGGCTGCACCCCTAAACAATAAATTCTTGCACCCCATAGGATTTTTCCTGCATCCGCCCCTGCTGGAAACACCATGAAAATTCAGAAAACTGAACACCATAAATTTGTTTAGGCCATGAAAAGTTTGAAAACCACAAGAACATCAATATTGATATGATCAAAATGCCATAAAAAAACAATGAAGTCTCAAACTTTCATGATTTTGTGTCAGTACTGCCATTCATTATGTAAATTCATATACATATCCAAAAATTATGTCAATCAAATCTAATTAAAAATCATTCACAAACCTACACTTTGTTGTCTATATTGTAATTATGTTCTGTGAACTATTTTAATTTTATTATATATAATCAAAATAGCCAAATGAATGCACGATCTCCAAAATTATTTCGCGTTCAATGTTGAAATAATATAATAGCATGATGCGGCCACTCCATAGATCATTCTATTTCAAATTTCATACGGTGTTTCTGGTGATTTCAGGCGGTTCATTTCAACTAGAAGATCTAATTTACATAGTAACTCTCTCATCATAGTAACACCCCACGCTTAATGTGCAAGCTGACTCTGTGAAGTCCAGGTTATTCTCATAACATATATCCGTATAGTATATAGTCATCGTTTGTCTTTATGTCCTTGTCCATAATTTCATTGTTTTCTGTAATACAATTATATTATGTAAATTAGGTTTATTTCAGTCAATATAACTAATATAAGATTTATAATCTGGATGTTTAGTTTTAAAATAATTAATTTCATTTGTAATTCAAAACGTTGCAATAATCCTCCTAGTATTCTTTTTTCTCTATCCATTCCTTTTAATTGCTTTACAAACAAACTCCTTATAAATGTATAAAAATTGAAATGGTTTTTGCTTAAAGAATAGGTTTCACAACAGAGATTGAATTGATTAAGAGATTTTCCTATTAAGATAACTGTTACACAGTCATAAAAACACCATCTACTTAAAGTTATGATAGAGAGTTGATAAGGAATAGTACCAGAGGAGGGACGTTTTCTTAAGTTAGCTTTTTTTTTACTTATTTAATTTATGAGAATTTTCTTTGTAAAACAAACCCCGCAGCTACTCACAATGCATTTCCTTCTGGACAATTCCATTCACCATCAGAAGATGGTACTCATATGATGATTTAGATGAAGTCAAGGCTGAGTTGACAATCGGGGCATTTAAACCACAGTCGATTAGATATATGATTAGATACGAAGTTCGGCTGCTCCACCATCTGAGCTAACCCCCTATCGTAAGATATACCTAATTTAAAACATTTTGATTAAAATTAAAAAACGTTATTGTTAAGCTATTGTTTAAAATAGTGATATGAATAAACTTCTCTAACCTTCTCTAGCTAATCTTTTTGAAGCATGTTTGTAGCCCTTTTATTTATAATGGTTGAAAATACTGGTGGAAGAATTGTTGGTCAGTGAATTGTTAAATGATAAAATAAATGCCGAAACTAAAACAGAAAAATTGCAAGCTCGTGGTTAGGGATCCACTTTTAGCAACTCGTCAAGGCGAGTTCCCATGATACAACCTCGCCATCATTTCATATATATTCAAATTTGATTCATTGTGGTTTTTTATTGCTAATTTGAATTTGAAGGGTATTTTTAAGCGCTCTATCAAACAAAATTATTTCGTCACATGAACGCCATTTTGTTGCGTTTTGCGTTTTCTAGGCAAAAGCCGTAATTTCACGATTTTACGCCGATGAATTTATAATAAAGTAAATGGAGATAGGACATTATAACAGTAACCAATAAACTAGTGAATTTGACCCAATGTGAACACCTCTACGCATAATTTGAATGGCATCATCTAAGAATGCATCAACAATCATAAATATTAATTTGAATTGAACTGCGTCATTCACCTCATAGGGTCTATTAGCAATTTGATTAGAAGATAATATTTCACCTGATACAGTTCAAATATTTCATTTGTACCTGAAGAATTGAGTTTGTTTGTTTATCTGTAATCAATGACCGTGACATGTGCAGGGATTTCTTCATAATGATTAATAATTCAAATCAATACAAATCAGTCAAGCATTTTGCTGCGAGTATGCTTTGACTACCAAGTCAACATTAAAGTATATATAAGTCTAAACATTCTAATCAAAAATGGCTCAAACTAATGATGACAAATTAGAATCTAGTCAAAGAATTATATCTATTTATAGAAGAAAGCTACCAAATCATTTAATTTCATTTACTTCATCATATGGTAGAGACATTTTCTACCAAGCATTAAAAACTGGACATATGAATTGCTATTTTTATTTAGCAACGACATTTAGTACTCAAAATGAACCAAATTCATGTGGAATTGCAACCCTTTCAATGGTATTAAATGCGTTGGGTGTTGACCCTGGCAGAATATGGATAGGTGTTTGGAGATGGTATCATGAAGATTTGTTGTCAGATTATTCCTTGGGAAATATTCCAGAGTTAAATACCATCGATGATTTTGAATCGTTGTCACATAAACATCAATGCAAAACGATGAAGCATCATGTTGTAAAAACTAATTCTGATTTTAAATATTATATGAATATACTAAAGCAAGTTACTCTGAAGAATGACAGCATTATGGTTTGTTCATATTCAAGGAAATCTTTAGGATTGTATGGTGATGGACATTTCAGTGTGGTTGGTGGATACGATCCTAATAACAATCTTGTTCTGTTGATGGACGTGTCTCGATTTGAATATCCATCCCACTGGGTTGATGTTGATTTGTTGTGGGAGGCTATGACAAACAGAGATAAATTAACAGGTCAGTGTTATGGTACTGTCACTGGGCAGTATTTTTAAATCTTTTTATTGTGTTCGCCCTGATTGGTAATGTAAAGTATTTATTTTATAAATAGTATAGTTCACACTTTCCGTGATCTATGGTCTCATAGCTTCATGGCACGTATGGAGAGAACGAGAAGACATCAGAAAAGTTTTGGTCTTCCGGTTTCTTCTTGAGATGATTCGAGTGTAGCTATGAGACCATAGTTCACGGAAAGTGTGAACTATTTGGTTAAGAACATAACCCGATTTGTGACTGTTTGGTACGCTTTTTAAGAGCATTTGTTGATCTTACAAACCCTGATCAGCAATGCAATTCTCCTATATTTATGACGTCAACAGAAAAAAGTTATGGCGAGAGCTGCTTAGTGGCACACGTTGAATTTCAATTTTCAAAGCTGTGATCAGCCATTTTGATGGTATCATGAAGATTTGTTGTCAGATTATTCCTTGGGAAATATTCCAGAGTTAAATACCATCGATGATTTTGAATCGTTGTCACATAAACATTAATGCAAAACAATGAAGCATCATGTTGTAAAAACTGATTCTGATTTTGATTATTTCAAGAATATACTAAAGCAAGTTACTCTGAAGAATGACAGCATTATTAGAAAATAATGTAAACAAACTTGCATGAATCATTTTCAAAGTGTATATTTCGATCGTTTATTCTGTCACATTGTCAATTTTTAATTATTTATTTAGGGAGAAATGGAATTTTTAATCAGAGTATGTTGGAGAATTGATCTTTAATTTTAAATCATTCTTTGATTTTGATTATATAAATCATGATTTAAAAGGACGGAAGTGCTTACATTTTTCAACGATGGCGATCGTTCCCTCAACAAATGAGGTTTTCTTTTTTTATTTTGTATTCTACGCCCACAATTGGCCTTCATAATGTTCATACATGCAGTCCTTTGAGATAATTTAATCTCTTATTTATGATTATGTTGCTCCAATTTGATCCAAAATAGTACCATTAACTTGATGTTTTTAGTTTTCTTCGACAGTTTGTTTACAAATTGTTGAAATTCAAAATAGCTGATTTCAGCAAATTTCAATTTCTGTTCACACCTCGTATTGTTCTTCGATGGGCTGACCAACCAACACCTGGCTGTAGCTCACATGACACCAAGGTGCGCTGTGATTGGGCACATCATAATTTTGGTGTCTGGCATACTTTTTAACTTTCAGTTTTATTAGGCCCTCACTGGAGAAATGAAATGACGGCCGTGATGGAATGAGGCTAGTTTTTGTCCTTGTTTGTTTTTACCGCTTTGGTGTCATGAGATAGCATATTGCAAGAGTTATTGGTAGCAAAACCTTGTTATGTTCTAAACGTTTATCGTACTTACATCTTACTTTTGTGGGCTTAAAGAATCCTTTTACATTGAGCCTTTTATGATGCTTAACACAATACCTCTTCGAATCTCCTTATCAGATTCCTATTTTTCATTGATAACATATTGCACATTCTAATTCCATTTCAGACTTTGCTGGAATTCCAATCCGTATTTTGAGGGTGGGATCGTGATGTATAAAATTTAGATCTTGTTTTAGTAGTGCTTTTTATCAGCTAGGAATGTTTTGGCTGTAGAATTAATTTCGTTGTAAAAGCTGTCCTGCTGTGATTCTATTGATTAACTGATTCAACACCTCGACTGAGCTTTGCGAATTCCAATCCATATGCAAAAACGCTTCATATTTCTATTGAAAATACTTATCACATCGCACGACAAAAACAAGCTTCCATCCCAAACTCCACCGAAGAGGTTTGTACTATAATCACCTGTGATCAAACATGCTTGGGAAGCCTTGGATAAAACCCTATTGTGGGGATTAAATATGTTAAGCAAAACCTTTTCAAAAAGTGGTTAGATAATCAGAATTTATCTTCTATTATGTTTCGTTTGTTTTCATTTTTAGGATTAACTCGAGGCTTTTGCATACTTCAAAAGAGGCAACCAGACGAAGAATTGATTGTAACTGATATGCCAAAGTAGTACACACACACACACACAACGAATTAAACTATTGAAAAATTATATAAATATAGAGGAATGATTAAATATAAATAATATGAATGAAAAGATAATTATGTAGTAACATCTAGAAAATGGTGATAAAAATCAAGTACTATTACAGTGTCAGTGACGTTCCTCAGGGTACTGTCTTTGTTGAAATTATTGTTTATCTTATTTATAAATGACATTGTAGGTTGTATCGAATTTGATTATAAAGTTTGCTTGTTTGTAGTTAACACAGACATTAGCAATTCTTTACGAATAGTCTCAAAACGTGGTAGCTACTAATAGCTTTTGCCAAAAATGCTCAGTTCTATACTACCAATAAGTAAAATTAAAACCTCCTATCGTTGCTGGATTATTTGACAAAAGCATATTCAAGATCCTATCTTATTATGAAAAGCTTTACTTCAAGGAATATAGTATAGTTCTACTAATAAATGTGACCAGTATTAGAAGCACAAGCATGTTCTTAGAACCTTTGTCCATTAAAAGACATGATCAAGCTTCTGAGTCTCAAAACGTTAGACCCATACCTTGCTGTAACAATTTACCTAAGTCTGTGGTAAGCATAAAAACACTCCAAAACTTGAAGAATCCCTCGTAGAGATGGACTTGTTAGCATATTTTGAGATATTTTCTTAAACTATTATAATCATCAATTTTCTTTCAATATCATTTTTATATTAAAATTATTTTTGGTGTTGCATTAGGCTGTATGTAAATGGAATTATTTTTGAATAGAATCCCCTGTATTTTATATGAATTATCTGTGAATACGATTATTGGCTTTTATTTGCCTATTACATTTAACTTATGACGAATTTATCAAATCAAAATCAAATCAAAGCTTAGGGCCGGTACCAAAGCTACTTAGTAATGTACAAAGATGAAATCGTAGTCAAAACGTGATAAATAGTGACGTATTTCCTGAAGTATTGACAAGAACACATGCACTCAAAGGCACTAGCTGCAGACAGTGACAGGGGCAAGTAAAGTTACATTATGCTATTATCATTTCCCTATAGCTATGATATTATCAGAAGGGTGCATGATTAAATAGTTGATTTCAAATTTTTGAACTATATATATATTAATCTAAAGGCTTGCATGCACACTAAATAGACAAAATACAATTTGAAGGATCGATTTCATAATCATTTGAAAACTTTTCATTGATTGAATTATTGTATACCATTTTCATATTATATTGTTATGTTTTGTGAAGGCCTGATAATACACGTAGCGATC
Organism: Haliclystus octoradiatus; assembly: GCA_916610825.1. Classification (NCBI taxonomy): domain Eukaryota; kingdom Metazoa; phylum Cnidaria; class Staurozoa; order Stauromedusae; family Haliclystidae; genus Haliclystus; species Haliclystus octoradiatus. The sequence continues at coordinate 4,626,214 of OU744447.1, forward strand.
AAGCAAGAATATCAGTCATGAAGCATTGTTCAAATTTTAATCTCTCGTATTCAATAAAGCTTTCTCACAATCTCCGATTGAGTCCCTAGAGAATTATTTGAAGAAAAGATTGTTAACCCTGATGCTGTATTTTGAAAAGACCAATGTGGAAAAGCTCTATAAATAGCTGGAACACCTTTCATTATACATAAAAACTGAATATTTTCGAAAATGGTTATACATGTTTTATTTAACATTCTACATCGTATCGATTATGGCTCCCCTGATTACAAAAGAGAGGTTTGAATTTCAGAAAAAAAGAAACATCAATTTATAAAAGGAAATTACCAAAACATTTAATATCTTTCATGTCACATTTTGGTCGGATAATATTTACAAAAGCTTTGAAAACTGAATACAGTGTAACCTGTATATAACAGCCAGCTACAAGAGGTAGTTAAATTGACCATTACAGACAGGTGGCCTTTATGTACAGGTCTGATTCAATAGAGAATACTATTTTAGACATTGCAAGAGTGACCAATATAGACAGGTGGCCGCTTTATAGAGGTGACCGTTTTAACAGGCTTGACTGTATATGAATTGTTATTTCCCATTATCAATAACATTTGCCAATCAAAAATGAACCAAATTCATGTTGATTACCAACTCTTCCAATGATATTAAACTCATTGGGCATCGATCCTGATAAAATATGGAAAGGACATTGGCGAGGGTACCATGAAACGATGTTAACGGATAACTAAAACCGAATTATTCAAGAACTAAAAACTATCGATGAATTTGAAAGTCTAGCTCGAATTTATCAATGTAAAACAATATGCTATCAGGCGATTTTGAATATTTTATGGAAATAACTAAATTGGTTACAAAAAGAGATGATACTGTTATGGTTTGTTCATATTCTGGATCAACATTGGGTTTAAATTGTTATGGACATTTTGGTGCAGTTGGTGGTTACAGTTCTGATAATAGCGTTGTTTTATTATTAGATGTATCTCATTTTGAATATCCATCTCATTGGGTTGATACGAGACAGTTGTGGCATGCAATGACTAGCAGAGATGAATGTACAGGTACGAAGTTTCGGCTTATTTACAACTTTCAACATCAAGGATATGATGACTTCTTCCGTTATACAATGCCAACAATGTGTTAATGATGTTTCGTTCATTATGTCAGCGACTCCAGATGAATTTATAATCTGTTTTTATGTTACCTTATGCTTTGTTATCGTGGTAAATAACATGAAATATGAAAACATTCTTTTGAAATTTTAGTGGCTTATTTCTTATCCTGTGAAATTGTATGGTCCCCTTCAATTTCTGAAAATGAAACAGTAGCTGCCAAAAAAATATTGAAGACACCCCCCCCCCCCCGTGGATCCATGCAATTGATGTTTTGTTTATTCTTCTACATGATCAACACGAGGTTATTGCATTATCCAAAAGAAGAGATCAAAAGACCAATTGGATTAAATTAAATGATCTCAAACTATAGAACACATAAATTTAATATCAGCTTCAAACTTACTATAATTGTAAATTGCAAAAATTATTAACGTATACTAACCAGAACCCTTAACTGTCTATTAAAAAGAGTTGGAACACGCAATTGAGGTCTCGAGGCTCGAAAATCGCCATTTTCGCTTTCATTGAATAATGAGGTTTTGCATTTGAACAAAAAGGTTTTTGAATTCGTGATATTGTTTTCGCGCTCTTTTTCAAATTTCGCAAGCCTGGATTTGATTGAAGGAAAATGGCGTCCATGAAATCTCGATTTCAAATCCGATTCTTTGATCTGGTATAACATTAAAATTGCTAGGTTTGCTACCATTTATTAAAACTGATATTTAGTTCTGAAATCTTCCAGACGTAAAGCTAAAAGTCACATAAATATGTAATATGCCGTGATGCACTAATGAAGGCCAAAGCCAGTCAATATCTTGACTTGCTCAAGTTTCATTTCTGTGTTATGCCGATCTTGATGGATTGGGAAGTGAGACGTGTGTCCTTTGAGAAATCTATTGTCTTAAAAGACAGAGAAACCGCCTCAGTCTACTATGGCGTCATATTTCCGCCAAAATTCAACGTTCGTCATTTTATGCTTCGTTTCTCATTTTATGCTTAGTTTCTCATTTTATGATTTGATTTTTATTCCTCGTTTCTTATTTTATGCTTAGCTCCGTTTTTGTCATCCTGTTTCATCTTATGCTTCGTTTCGTTTTTGTAATCCTGTTTCATTTTATGCCTCTTTTCTCATTTTATGCTTCCTTTCGCTTTTGACATCCTGATTCATTTTATGCTTCGTTTCTGATTTTTCGTCAAGCATGAGTGGGCTCCCCCTTCGTTCCTCCAGCACACTGCTCCCCTTCCTGTGCACAGCAGACTAGTGACGGTAGCAGGAAATTGGGCGTAAAAAACTGAAGGCCGAGATGGAATGAGGCTATAACTGAAAGTTATTAATGAATCAAAATGGCGGACTTCAGAAGAATTTATGAAATTTTAATAGAAACGATATCAAGCTTGCAAAATCCATGCGTTTCACTTGAAATTGACGAAATAATTCTCCGGCTTGACTATACAGTTCGAACTTTAGTACATTTGGATAATGGATATCCTCAAATGGACGAAATTCTTCGACTTTTGGGAGAGACAATCACCAGTCTTAATGATATAATTGATGCAGGGAGTTTGACATCTACTTTCGTCGAAGCAGTTCCTAAAGTATTTAATGGTAATCCTGGACGGCCATTTCTTGAAATTAAAGAAGAGCAGCTTTCTTTCTTGCTCGATCAGGGCTTCAAAGTTTCTGTTATGGCACAACTACTGCAAGTATCCAAACGCACCATCGAGAGAAGAATGGAAAACTATAACCTGACAGTCAGAGGTAACTTTAACAGACCTAATGTTTTGGCTACTTTAACTTAGTTGTTATTGTCATTATTGTTGGAAAAGATGGTAACCAATTATATATGCTAGCAGTGTGGTGGATGGCACTAGATTTTTCCCTGACAATGGCTCATTGAATGGGTGTAACTGCGAGAACTCCTGAGATAATTTTCTCAGCATCTAGAGCCGCCCACAGAAATTTTTCTGTTTTAACGGTTTAATGTTAATGTCTATTAAATTGATATTTTCATATTACATACAGCAACATTACTGATGCAGAATTGGACAGTTGACAAGGGAAGCGCAACAAGAGAATTCTGGGATTGAAAAGAGAATGCTCAAGGGCTACCTAAGAAGTAAAGGTTCAAGAGTGTAATGGAAAAGAGTTCGATTGTCCCTACTTAGAACAGACCTAATGGGGGTACACCAAAGGTGGAGCGAATCAATAAGGCATTGACAGTACAGCGTTTCTGGGCCCCTGGCACTTTGGCATATTGACCGTCATCACAAACTCATTAGGTATATGGTATTCATAATACATCCCCCTGGTTTTAGAACTTTAAATCACAATAGAAGAAAGAGATAATTAATAATGAAGTACAATATATCAAGTTGTCAGGTTACTGAAAAAGGTATAAGTTATCCCATTAATCCCCAGGTGGAATATTGTTGTACATGGTGGAATAGATGGCTTCTCAAGACTACCTGTATATCTGCATGCATCCTCAAATAATAGAGCCACAGTCTTTAACCTTCTTAAAAAAGCAGTTAATAAGTATGGCCTCCTTTCTAGAGTTCGTAATGACAAAGGTGGAGAAAATTATGATGTGGGGTGGTACATGATAACTCATGCAAACAGAGGACCAGGCCGAGAAAGCATAATTGCAGGTAGTTGTTGTTTCAGATTGTATATTATGATTAAAATGCATCTGTTTGTGTAATTGATTCCAGACTGAAATTAAGTAGAGATCCATCTCAAACATCTGCCTAAGTTTTAAAATCTAGGTTTCACTTCTACCCCTTTGAATTCTCTCATCGCATGACGTAAATACTAATATTTGGCTGAACAAATGAAATTCTGGTAAAATTAGACTTTTTTACCCTACTGAAGGCAAAGGCACCATTCCTTTAATTTTATTTTTATAAGGGTAACTTGTTGTCACTAGCATCTGATGTTTTACACTCTGAACTTATTTTAAGTGTAATCCTGCTTATGTGATTGGTTATTATTTAATTGCTAATTCTCGTTACAGGGAAAAGCGCTCATAATCAAAGGATAGAGCGTCTATGTAGAGATGTTTTTTCTGATTGTCTCTCTTACTAGTTCGCCACATATCCAACTGCCTTGAAATCAATGATTTTCTGAACCTTGATGATGATGTGCACATGTGCTGCCTCCACATGCTTTACATTCCAATGAGAAACAAACACTTGGCAACATGGAAAGATGCTTGGGTCAACCATCCGCTGCGTATTGAGCACAACAAATCTCCAATGCAACTGTGGATTAGTGGGCACATGACACCATCTGGACAGGCTATTCATCATAGTAACACAAATCTTCTAACAGAGGTAGTTTGTTACGTGAAGCCATTATTTAGTACAATGTACATTATTTAGTCATCAATCAGGCAGACGCTCATTATTTGGATTATGCTTTGTGATATTTTAAGATATCGCAAGGACGATCTCAATTCTCCCTGCTTAACTTTATCTGCACGCCATTACCATGGAGTTGCACTATTCCTAGACAATCCAATAAAATAGATAATTTGGAATAATAACACTATATCCAGCACTTTGTAAAACTTTAACATTTTTAAACTCATGACATAAGCATGCAATGTCGAAAGCTCAAACAATGTCTATTTTATCGCTTACTTTTATTACACAATTAATACATAGAAACTTGCTGATACGAATATAGTATACTCCTTGTAAACCATCGACAAGCAAGGTTAGCCCTCTCATAGAGGCTCTGAAACTAATGTCATTTACATAACCGTTATAATCGTCCTCTCCCTGTACGCAATCAATAGACCAAATCGGCTAAAGCGTCACGTGACCTGAATGCGGTATTTGGGATTTTCAACAACAGAGCGCAATAGTCTATAAGCGCAACTATTTTTCTCGCTCATTCCTCTTCATAATTTGCTCTTAAATTTAGTATTTAATTGATTAGTGGGAATTTCAAGATGGATTCAAGTAGTTCAAGACTCAATAAAAACGTCTGGAACCTTGAAATTTATATATCGGTGCTCCATCATCGTCAACTAATCCATCAAAAAGTAGCATTTCTTGATATAATTATTGTGTCTCGCTACAATTTCAATTTAAAAACGATACTATATGATGGTATCCAGCATATTTAATGCTATGAACAAAAAATTTCATTATTTTATGATCAATATGGCATGTAAATTAGTATTATAGAGGTGATCTTAAACATAGCTGATGACCTAGAACACAGAACTGCATGCGTTTTCAAACATTGAGATGTGCCGTGCCGTAAAGAAAAAACAACATCAATTTATAACTGTAAATTATAACATAACATTGAAACAAATAAATTCCTAGCTTTTCAAGTGAACAATATAAATATACAACAGTCATATTTATAGGAAACGTAATATAAATGAGCAACACAAATCATTTTATGACTCGATCAAATCAGAGTTTCGTGAAATTTTCATCAAAGTCCATCAAACTCGCTGTTAGTTCTTCGTTAAACATAACTTTTCTGCTAACAAATGTACATATAAGACTTCTACATACCATAAATACATTTCTACGTCATAAATGCTTGGTATTTTATTAAATAAGCAAAGATTAGTTTGGTTTCAATGCTTCAAAACATCGCAAATCATGACATCTTTTCATTCCAAATTTCATAGTCCAGGTACATGATGTACGTAATTTTTCACTCTAACAAAACAATGTTAAAATCTTTCCAATTCATACTGGATATTCATCTCCAGTTTAGCTTAGCTTCTTTTGTTTTCACTGTAGTTTATCAAATGCTTTCAAACTATGTTTCAAAATCCATAAACATTTCGGTTCCAATATGTCGGTCATCCACAGCGATCAAAGTTGTTGCAGGATCTCTTTAAATAAAGCTTCATCACTCCAAAATCGACAAAAAATCTTTTCCACACATCGAATAATATCTCTTCAAATACTAAATATTGGACATTTCAATTAAATAGGCAGTTTAAAATGTGTATTATGAGATCAAATAAGCACGACCTTCTCGTACAACAACAAGGCGCGAAAGGACGTTTGCTTGAAAAAACGCAAATTGAGTTCCGCATCTGGGTCACGTGATCAGGAAATTGAAGAATTAGCCGATTTGGTCTATTATGCATTTCTCTTTTCAGGAAAAAAATGTCAGCATGGAATTGATTGGAATGGCTCAGTAAACATAGAAAATAACAATATGGTTGAAGTTCCAGAAATGCGTTGTCCACTGAATAACAGCAATTTGTAATTTTTCATGCAACACACATATAGAACAATTGATGACGGAAATTATGGAATATCCACTTTTAATAATGTTGCTTTAACAGTAACAAATTTAATTCAAAATCAGAGTTAACATTGTTAGCGGTGACAATACGCCAACATATTTACGTTTTAATAGCAAGTTGATAACAGCAATATGGTTTTGTATGTACATTAATATTATTAGCAAGGATGATAAAAAAGATTATCATTTATTGACTTCAATATTCAATAGAAACAAAATGTTTGTGAAAGAAAAAGCGTATTATTATCATATACAAGTGAATGACTCTGCTGTAGTGTTAACAACTGCTTCCAATACGAAGACAAACGTAGATTCATCAGGTAATTGTCTTGGTAAAGTGATCTTTAGAAGGCATTTAAATGCATATAGATTGAAGGAACATTATCAAATTTCATTTCAATATTTCCTAGGCCAAAATTAGGCAAGAGTGGTGAACATGTCGTGAAAACCAGAAAATTCTTAAGTGTTTCTGTCTTGGCATATTTCAGGAAGCGCTTCACAAAATCTTTGATTGTGCTTTCCTTCTTGCTCAGGTTGTGTTTAAACTTAATTGTCGAAAGAACATCTTCATTCTGCAAGTATTCTTTCTGGAGAACAAACAGAGGCTTGAAAAGATCCACATGCTTCCTCATTTCTTCCGCAAAACCCAATGTTTCAAGGCCATGCATCAATTGACCAAGAACCATTTTCCGCTTTCCAAAACAATCAAGTATAATAATATTTTGAATCAGTTGCATTTTTTGTCATTCTGAAACATAAAAGTAGATTTTCAGTAAATAATCAAGGAGTTCAGGGGTGTCCAACTTGGGCACAAGAACAAGACCTGGGTGGTACTAACCAAAGAAGATGGACCAATCTTATTGAGAATCTGGATCCTAATGCTAGTATGGTCCACACAAATATAAATATTGAGAACCAAATGCAAGGAATATATAAAACATGGATTTTATTTGTGTCGGTGTTGTAGAGCAGTCGCAAAATGGATTGCGTTTTGACTCAAAAATGAGACAGTCAGACTGATCTTTTTTTCAACAGCACACATCGCTATAGTGCTTTTCTGGAAAATGTGTTGACATTGAGACAAAAGACAATTGGTAGTGGGAATTGATTTTTGACCCTGTTTTAGATCCCGTTCATGTTAAAATGATTCAGTCAGCAAATACTAGGATCCAAGTCCAGACCAAGATACCTGTGGTACACGCAAATCTTTTTTTTTGATCAAAAACAATATTTCCGATAATTTAATATGACAATTTAGAAGATTGAAAAGTACTAATATCTAATTCAAGTAATGGCAAAGCATGCATGAATGAAAAAAGATAAAACCCATCGTCAATCCACATTCTGTAATTATGTCAAGTGTATCTTCATTGTCAACTTCTAATACATCAGCTGCAGTAGCAAACTGTTAAAAAACATATATAGCGTATTGTACATTCTTAAAGTTTAGCTGAAGGAATTCTCTAAATGCTATTCAGTTTCAATCGAAAAACAGTTTTTAGATGCTAGACTCTTCTACTTGTGGTATGCGTATTAATCCAACCTGAAATCCGATCAAATCCGCACACATTTAAATCACACTGTCTTTTTAATAGAATAATTCAAGAAAAAATATAACAAGAATATAATAAGAACAAATTTTAAGAACTTCTGGCGAATGAATTTTTACCAAATTAATTTAAAATTGGTTTTCTTCAAAAGCAAGATACATAACAGACCTAACAGAAACTATTACAGTAAAATGGATACAGTACAAATGAAATACAGTTAAATACATATAATTAAGAAAAGAATAAGAGCAATTTGGGGGCTCAGACCCTAAAAATTGAGGCCCACAATTTTTAAAGTGTCTTACAGAACAGTGTAGTGCTTTTGTCTTTCAGTTTTTATAATTCTTGCTCCAGACAAGTTAATTGTCCAGCACACATAATTGTAAGTAAGTATTTACACATTTACCTGGTAGATGTAGGATTGAATCTTCATAGAGAAATCTTCTATTGTTATCCTCTCCATGACTGCATTACTGTCCACTGTAGCTAAATAGAAATATACAGCCGGAGAGAATATTGGCAAACTTGGGCAGCATTGCAATATGCTATGTACAATAATTGTTCCAAACAGCTTCATAATTCCAGATCCAATAATTTGGGCATTGTATGTTGGGGTTTTGTAGACATCCCCAAGAAAAAATTCATCACATATTTGAGTGTGCAATTGTGTGAAAAACTGCCTGGTAACGCCACCGGTATCTGCTGCGGGCTGGTTTCTATATTTTACTCTCATTTTCTTTTCTGCTTTAAAATTAACGTCCTTATAATATGCCATGGCATCATTCAATAGATTATCTTCGTCCACTTTAAGTTTTTCTTTTTCCTTTCAAAAACTACACCTAAATTTCTCCAATAGAAAACGTAATGTTTTAATTGTTTGACGCATGGCTGATACCATTAGCTCATCATCATTATCGTCATCTAATTCGATGATAATATTTTGTCAGCGACAATGCAGCTTTCGCGAGTGACCCATGAAGCGATAACGCAGTGTTTTAACTCACTTGTGCTAGCATTGGGGAACAATTTGGACAAATTCTGCCGCTCATTACCACCAACAGAGGGTTCTGATGTTGAAAGGCCAGCCATTGGTTCTGACATTGAAGGGCCAGGCAGTTGATCAGGGTAATTATCAAGGATTGTATCAGAAAGGCTTTAAATAAAAAGAAAACTCTGTTACACATATAAGTTATATATATTCTTATTCAAATTATTCAATAGAAATTGTAATATGCTTAGAAATGGCTAACCAGTTACTAGGATTAATTCCTCAACACCAATTCTATTAAAGCTTACCATTTTGTACTTTAATGCAGGTAATATTTAATAGTAGAAAGCTCAGTAACATATAATGTATCATTTGAAGTAGTATCACTATCAACCTGTATAAACCCAAGTAGAGCCCATGATTTGGGTGGTTCAGAAAAGAATATACTGTACACAATTGATGATGATTGTAAGCTTGTTTTTTATTAGCTCATTTGGAAATCCAATTCCAGCAGCCATGGGTAAATCTTTAAAAGTTTCCACTGTACTTTCTAATGACACCCTAATTGTGTATATACAGTGCCACAAAGCATATCTAACACAAAACTTCTCATTTGTTTGCCTCAAATGAACTCACCTCTCCATATATTATTCAATGCTTGTAGGTTGTCTCTAAACAGTAAAGTTAATATTTTTGATATCAAAATCTTATAATGGGTTAAGTTTGAGTTAAATTGGGATTAAAACAATTTAAATACCTTTTTCTTATTTGCATTTTCTTATTTCTTACTCCTCGTGGATTCTGAATTGGTGCATTTGCACTCCCAGATGGCATTCCATGCATTCAATCTTAGGACTACTCTATAATAAAATAAGTCTCGAATTATTATCATTCACAGTAATAAGACCGATTTCGCATATCTTAGTGGCATAGAACTAACCTCAGCTGATATATCTCCTTCCATACCATCTTTGAAAATATCTTTTTGCAGCGGTCTAATATAAACATATGCTTGATCAGCAACACTTTTCAAGTTTCTTGCAGAGTGTAGGTATAGTAACTTGAAAAACCCTTTGTTTTCCACTCCTCTTTCAAATAGCAGAAGTTCGTATCCTCCATCTGATGGAAATGGATGATAACGCTCTATGAGGTGACTGTGAATGTTATCTGAGTCCACATCTGAAATAATGGAGGCTGAGCCCAATCCACAGATTGAAAAAGCTGTTTTACCTGAGATAGATGATGGTGGTTAATCATCATCTTTCCTTCCCAGACAGTAAAACTTTAGTGTACACGTTTGTACCTTTTTTTTCCCTCTCTTGCTGCTCTTAGGTTCTTTTTTATAATAATTGAAAATCCTTTGGTGCTTAAATATAGGATTTCTGATTGATGGATTTTGATATAGCATTGGTGAACTAGTAGTACCTGATTGAGTAACCGAAGTAGTTGAAGTAGTATTGTTGCTAGTGGTTGAGCGAGAATTATCAAGGGAATCTGAAATGAGAACAAAATATCAATCTCTTGTTAATTATAAACGAAAACTAGAAAATTATGTTCTGGCAATAATGTTCACAATATTTACTTTTAATATACACAATGGATCAACGGAGAACGATTATATCAATAATGTACCAATTAGTAATCTTTGTGAGTTTATATAATTTTTGACATTTGAAAGAATAAGCATTTGCACATAGCAACGTCACATTTTTGCATGATAGCTTGATAGTGGATGATATAATTCAATTCTTGAACATTATTATTTGTTTCATTTGATTGATATGGACATTAGATAAGACACTAAAAAATCATAACATACATAACATAACATACATGCATAACATACCACAATTCATCCACAAAAGAATGTTCACTTATTATTTTGTAGATGAGTTGCAGTCTATGACCCTGGTCTGATCATGAAACATAAAGATGCACCATGCTTTGAATTCAAATACGGCATATTCTTATTTTTCAAGGCAAAATCCAATACTGACTAAATGTCCTTTTTTTTGAATATAACCTCTATTATTATGTAATTAATGCTCATCATCTTAATTTATACTCTGTTTGATTACTCTGGGTGTTGTTTCTGGACTCATTTCAAGTTTTCATATAAGATCAAACGTCAACATGCTCCAAAATGTTGCAGTTAATTTCGTTATCTGTCATTTTGAAGAAATTAGGAAAAGCATGCCGCAAAAACATATGGAATGGACAACCCCGTCAGGTTGATCCCTATAAATTAATGGGATTCATGATCCAGATCCCCTCTTTAGCACCCTCGACAATTGCGCAGATATTTCAAAATATTATCACATTTATTAAAATGACATACTGATTAATACTCATTGTAAAATACAAAATGGGTAAATAATAATGAATTTTACTGGTAATTTCGGTCAAATAGTTTTAAACATGAAGTGATGTCACTCAACTGATTGTGTGATTATTTTTAAGTGTATACTCTCCAGCCGACCTAAAAGGTGATAAACACAGCAGGAGGATGTCAAGCGTGTCAACTAAAAAGTGAAGCTTTTCAAGGTTAATTAAATGGGTTTTTTAAATGGTCAATAGAACAACATTTCAAGGTTGAGCAATAAAATTAAGAATAAAACAAGCATTTCTTATTGCTTAACTAAATAACAAATAGGATAATAATATCAGTAATATAAGTAGCCACCAGGGGACATGATGATTAACGACAGTATATAACATATACCGTTATTAGGCTTACGCCAATGACGCCTACGCTACTGACATTCACGTCCATATTTTGAACAAGCACACTTCTTCCTTGTTGTTGAAGTGATTGAGCGAACTGCCAACTACAATGATGTAAATGTAGCATAACAACGTAAATGTAGAAATTAAGACACATGGAAATGGCCAATAGATTACATTAAATACACATAACACGTACATAATTGTTGCTTTTAACATATAATGAATTCACCTTGATTTGAAATGTTTAGTAGCTGGTCAGCCACACGCCGTAGTGCTTCTTTTGCATTTTGAATATTCATGGTAAAAGTAAAATAAAACGTCCAAACACGATCGCTAATGAGTCAATAATAAAGTTATTCGAATCATTCTAGGCCTTTCTGCTGTTTCTGTCTCATCCCATCCGGCCCTCATTTCCGACAGCCATTTCCTGTTACAATCATTAGTCTGCTGTGCACAGGAAAGAGAACAGTATGCTGTGGGAACCAAAGGGGGAAACCACTCAAGCTTGACGAAGAATCAGAAACGAAGCATAAAATGAAACAGTATTACAAAAACGAAACAAAGCATAAAATAAAACAGGATGAAAAAAACGAAAGGAAGCATAAAATGAGGAGAAAGGAATAAAAATCCAGGCATAAAATGAGAAACGAGGAATGAAAATCAAAGCATAAAATGAGAAACTAAGCATAAAATGAGAAACTAAGCATAAAATGAGAAACGAAGCATAAAATGACGAACGTTGAATTTTGGCGGAAATATGACGCCATAGTTTACAGGAAGTGATGCACGTAGCTGGTTGGTGTTCCTGGGAGTCAATGTAGAACGTGAAATCATATGGCACCTGAAATTTGCGAAGCTATTGAGTTTCTGTAGAGTTCGGAAATATTTATGAACAAAGCGACTACAAATTGCAGTGTACATGTAGAGCAAGAAGTGATACAAACAGAAGTAAAATGTAAACTTTTAACGGTAAACACAGCATTCAAACCACAACATTTGGACTGCAAAATCTAAACATTGAAGCCTTTTCCGATCATCAAGTCGACGCTGCTGAAGATGCTTCGATCGCAGATATGTTTCCATGTAGTCAATTGGCTCTGGCATTTCTCTAATTGATATCAAATAATTAACAATTCCCGTTCCCATTCATAACCTCGTGAAGTCGCGATTTCTGATTATCGGAAATATTTTGTTCTGATCATAAACTTGTCTAACGAAAGACCAAACCACTATTAAAAAAAACAATTACTTGTATTACTTTGGAAGACTTGAATGAACATAAAATATCCTAGACGTTTGAAAACAATTCTAATTCCAGGCTCAAATTCTCTACAACGTTAAACGTGCCTGATGATGAAAAGGAAATTTAATGTCGAAAAGCTTACGTGGCAGGGGCCATTTATTTTAACGCCGGAGAGTGGAGCTTATTGAATTGTGAATCCTGTAGGAACGTTGAAGAGGGGATATGGAATCTTAGGGTTCCTATATATCAAACCAGTAGCCATTACCGGAACATTTTTATCGGGGTTGGTTTATTTCTGATCAGATTGTTATGGGTTATGCACTCTTGTTATGGGTTATGATTCTTATGAGACTTTTGCACTCCCGAAAAAATCCAAGCCATCCCCTATCTGTTGCAATCCTGAGGGGGGTACTTCACTACTCTTTTGTACGGGGGTGTGCCATTTTGAAAATCCCGCTAGTAACCCAAAAATTGCAGGTTTTGCTCAAAACCGTACCCAAAAATTGCACAAATGTTTCATTTCCTGGTATTTTGCATGAAAAATGCCATTTTGGGGCCTCACAGAAGGGGTCTGGGCACTTCACAGCGGCAATATTTCAGGCTTTCACAGCTTGAAACCGGAAATTTCACAGCAGAACTCCAAAATTGAAAATTTGATACCCTAAAATTGCCAGCACGGTGCCAAAATGATACCCCAAAATAATGGCACATCCCCTTATAGCACCTATATGGAAGTACCCCCGGGTTGCGATAAGATAAATGACTAAATCACATTTATATCAGCGGTGAAGAGTGGTGAAACTGCTTTGCCTCAGATTCTCTATTTGTAAAATATTTTTGTTGAGACAGGCCTGACACTTTTTTCGTCCTTGCCAACGTACTCATTGTTGTATGACATAACGCAATGTCCAGTCCTGATTATGTTTTAATTTTGAAATATATATCATGGCGCAGTTGATTATTTAACCTACGACCAATCGAAATTACAATTTACTCACCTTCAACCTTGCCAAGGCAATAAATACTGGCAAATCACCACAGCACTAGTGCACATCACACCATAACCACAGTTTATTACTCAAAAACATTGTAGGTACATAACAACACGGGTAGCACGCCCGTCCAGATAAGCAGAACAACTCTTGCTTACAGCCACACCAACCTGAACTATTGTTTCTTGGCTACTACCACATTTCCATCGACACACAGGACTTATCTACTGTATAGTACCTCCATAGCTTCACAAGTTGAACCTTTTAATTGAAGTTTAAAATCAAAACAAAGTCAACCCAACAGCAACTTTTAACAACACGCTGATTTTCGAAAATCCAAGATGGCGGAAAGTTATCACGATCCACGCTATTTTACCCCAAAAGGGGACCCACCTCCATTTGACATCGAAACAGACAGAGAAAACTTCCATCTATGGAAACTAAGATGGGAAGATTATTTACTTTTCTCTGGCCTATAGGACGACTCATTGTTTCAGACACTGATGCAGCTATCCAAGCAGCAAAAACTGATGATGCTAACAAGCTCACACTCTCTACATTCAGACGAGGATTGAGCACTGAAACACTACTCCTGCTTCAGAACATTGAAAATGATGTAAATGTCTACCTAAAAGTTTTAGAGGCAGCAGTGAACCAAGGCACCACACAGTGAGTGTATCGCAAGGAGTTTTTCACCAGACTAGGGAATTAGGTTAAAAGTGTAACTTTCCAAATTTAGAGGACAATCTCCTCAACCAATTAATGGTGGGCACAGGCGATAAATACAGTCAACAAAGGCTTCTCGCTCTTGGAAAGGAAACCACTCCAACGAACGCCCTAAAGCTATCCGAAGAATCAACTAAACGAGATCAGCGAGCTGTGAAACCCAACCCCGCTAATATCACTAGAACAGTTAGTACATACAAACAGAAAAAAAACGACCAGAAGACGGTACCCCCAATAAAATGCAACAAATGTTGCCATGTATCCCACCGAGATAATCAACGCCCTACTACAAATGCTGTCCGCCGTTGGTGAAACCAATGTGGTCACTAAGATCGGTGCTGCCTAAGCCATTCCCAAGGACGTCAAAACTCAAACAACCCCCAATGGCAACACAACCCAAACCAGACTAGAGGCAAAAATGGATACAATCGTTCAGATCGTTCTGCACAGGTTAACTGCACTGCAAACAATAACGAATATGACGAAAATGTTAGGACAACTCACATCGATCTGCAATCGCAATGCGAGCTGACAGTGAAGTTGACACATTAGAAAAAGTTCACACTGTTGATGTGACATTGTCCAGCAAGCTCCTCCCACATCACAAATGTCAAACAAACTTCCTGCCAGACACTTGAGAAAATATTACTGCCATCACACCTTCAGTGCTTACTGCCATGGGAGCTACCCGCAACCAACTTCAGTCTTACTTGAGCCCCCAGCCCTTCCCAAAGGAGTTAACGGAAAGACCGATGGCCTAACTACCTAGGGCTATTTCAAAGGTCTACTTACCTGTGGCAAGGGAAATTGCATGTTGGACGTCTATGTCATCGAAGCTTTAGCCCAACCAATCCTCTCACTAAAAGCATGTAAAGCACTCAATCTAGTTCTCACATGCTTTCCCCTCAATCCACACACTGAGAAATTACCAACCCCACTCCCGTCAACGGCACCCCCGATATCTGAAAACAAACGCTCTGACAAATAGAAAAAACTCTCTACCGAGCTTCCCCATCCCTTTGATGGATGTCTATGACCAATGGACCCCCTTCAATAATCAGACTTCAACATGGCGCTAAACCCATCCGTTTATACTCCATACGTGCTCTTCCTATTCATTTGCAAGCTGCATTCGACAAGGAGCATGACGACCAAATAAAATGGCGCCTTCTGCAATGCAGCTCTAGCACACTTGCCAAACACGAAGCTAACTGGAGTGGCATGGCCGAAATTGAAGCGCTAGCAGTGGCCTGGGCAGTCACGCAGAAATGTAAATTATTCCTGGGCGTTCTTCCCCATTTCACTGTGGTGACAGATTCCGCACCCCTTACCCACCTTTTCAACGACAAAAGACTAGATCAAATCGATAACGACCGTCTATTGAAGCTGAAAAATGCGCTCAGTCGATTCAACTTCACGGTACGTTGGACACCTGGCGCTCAACACAAAGCTGCTGAGGCATTCTCTCGCGCACCTCATCGTACAGCTTGTACTGATCATCAAGAGTACAGTCATCCAGTGTTGACACAAACTGCGAATTCGTCATTCACGCCATCGCACAGCTACATAGACCATCAACATCTGACGGCTACTGCCCCAATAACACTCTGGATGACCTGGACAGACATTTGCAACACATCCGTGACGTTGGAACCCACGACCCTGAATACTGTACCCTTCTTAAGGCGATACATGATGGCTGACCAGCCTCTAATGCGGATCTTCAAAGCAGCGCACTACTGCAACCACATTTCAGGCATCGTTCTTGATTTGCCATTTGAGATGGGATCATTATTCACGGCCAAAGACTCTTCATTCCCCAACCGCTTCAAAAGACCACTTTTAACTTACTTCATACTGCTCACCAAGGTGAAACGAAGACCCTTGAGCGAATGCGTCGCACTGTCTGGTGGCCAACTGCAACGAACGACACACTACAGACCATCCGTCGCTGTCAACCATGCCAAGAACATCTCCCATCACATCCACAGGAGGTCAAGCAGCACAA
The DNA here is from genome assembly GCA_916610825.1 of Haliclystus octoradiatus. Classification (NCBI taxonomy): domain Eukaryota; kingdom Metazoa; phylum Cnidaria; class Staurozoa; order Stauromedusae; family Haliclystidae; genus Haliclystus; species Haliclystus octoradiatus. Next base: position 4,642,865 of record OU744447.1, read on the forward strand.
CCCTACTGCCACTCGACCATTCCAGAAGGTTCACGGTGATCTACTTGAGTATGATGGAGCTACATGGCTCACTTTAGCAGACAAATATACAGGTTTGCCTCACCTTGTCAAGCTAACACACCACCCACGTGCTAGTGATATCATCCAAGCCATGCGTCAGTTTTTCGTAAATAACGCTGTTCTGCAAATCTTTCGCCCAGATAATGGCCCACAACTCGTCACCTCTGCTGTCCGGGACTTCTTAAAAGATTAGGAAGTATACTTGGATCATTCCTTTCCCCTTCTCTCCACTACTAATGGCCGAGCTGAAGCAGCAGTGAAGGCCATGAAAAATTGTACGTAGATCTTATGTCCCACACACGCCGACAGCGCTCGACGGCCTTATTGATGGACTTATTGCCTATAGCAACACACCGAAGTATGGAGGTCACCCACCTGCCCAGCTTCTTATGGGACATCCTCTTCTTGAACGACTACCCCTACAGCATTCTGCCTACGACCCGAAATGGACCAAAACTATGCTGGAGTTTGATGAAATTACAAAAAAGAGGAAACTTTAGACGTACACTATGATCAACATTCAAAAGCCTTTCAACCTCTTGCAGTCGGTACCCCTGTAGTCATCCAACACAATGCCACTAAAAACTGGACTATTTCGGGATCCATCGCGGAGGTCCTCCCTCGACATGAATACTTTATCAAGACATCCAGTGGCCGAATCTTGCAACGAAACCGACGACTCCTCCGCATTCGACATGCTACCTGTGAAGCACCCTCGACCATACCAAGTGCCAACGAACCTCCATCCAATGTGATCTTGCCTGAAAATGTCACTCCACCAGCTCCAGCACAAATTCCATCACCCCTTCCCTTACAACCAACAGCATTACCAGCCCCCCGCACCAGTGGAAGCATTGATAATGCTAATCCCCGCTACAACGGCGACGAATGGATGCAGACATCACAAGCATTTGATACAAAGGAGTTGACAGAATACAAGCACCACAAGCATTTCCTACGATGGAGAAGTCAACAAACCAACTGATATAAACATTTAATAAACAATAAACAATAACTACCACATAATAACATGTTCTAGTTCATTCATGTTACATTTAACTCTAGAATATACCATTGACCCATACCACAAAATATGTATTTAGCATCCTGAAAAAGCAACAAATTTTATAATTGGATTGATGTATTGTCAACCCTGTCAAGGGGGTATGACGTATGACGTAGTGTAATGTCTCGTCCTGATTATGGGACAATGTTTTAATTTTGAAATATATGTCACTCATCGGAGACCTTTCTTATCTCATAGTTTTGAATGAGCAATATGGCTTACAGATCTACACCATTTTCAAAACAACAATTAGGCACAAACCCAGGTCATAAATGTCTATGTCCTCGTTACAGCTGCAATGCTACTTATAATGGGCAATAAGACGAGAAAGAACCCCATCAGATCTTATGTTTAAAAAATCACGAACTCCAAGCTCGTGAATTTTAGCTTCCCGAGTGTCTCCCAACTTTTTCGAATTTAGTAAATATGAATACAAACATTTGCAAGCGTGTGGTAACCCTTTTCTAAAATAAAACAAACGTGGGAATCTCATTCGAAGGCGAATTCTTAATTAGTCACAATTTAAAATTCAATTTCAATTCACAAACCAAGCAAAGGAAATCCCAGAACAAGATATATACTGTTGAATAAAGAAAGACACATTTACAAGAACGTCTGTAATATAAATTGTACATAGTGCTCTAGAAATTGATGTACTAATTGTTATTTTACTTTGAAACAGCGCTATCTTTGCCTATAATTGTCTTTTATTCTGTGTTTTTATTGCTGCACGGCAAATAACTCATTTACGATGCTTTTCAATAAATATAAACATCTTGAGCTAGATATCGTTTTGTAAATCGTTGCTACAATTGAGATATTTATTGGATTGTTATCGGAAACTTATAATTTTTCTGCATTTTATCACAGATCAAACTTTTGAAGCAAGCGTTTTTCCCGGTTTTTGGAGCATTGTTTTACCTTTCATGCACGCTCTTTCGACCAATCAGATCGCAGAAAACCTTCATGACATTTTATAATAAAAATTCACACCATGAAAATAAAAATAAATATTCATAATAATTCAGATTTTGCCAATATATTTTATTGTTGACTAAAATTCAGCTGATAATATACTATATCTAATACAAGCTTATTATTAACAAAAGATAATATTTCATGTATAATAGTATTAATTTATAGAAATTTACAGACTTATTTCCATGGATTGGCATATTGTAAATAATGCTGCTATAATAAATCGTTACAAGGTACAGCAAAACTATTACCTGAATAGAAAAGTTATTCAACAAACTACATAATTTAAAAAAGCTTTATCAAAAATTCTATACGAGGGAAAACGAGGCAATCCCCATTTGGAGGTTCAATGATTACAGTATTGACTAAATTAAAATATGTCTGCCAATAGATGACATTGTTAAAAATAATAAAATTGACTGGATTTTATATTTCACAACAACAGTCTATCAGCCAATCTATCTATAATGATGATTTAAAGTTTCAATAAAAAGTACAAAAGTATATCTTATCCTGTTAAAAATAAACTACAGAGTTGCAGTTTTATTATATTCACTACATGATGCTAAAAGTTATGATTATTTACAACAGCTACATATCATAATTATGTTTCTGTTGATATTAAAAATAGTAAAATAGCTCAATAGTTCCAAACATCAAAAATATTTTGTTGTTGTAATTAATGGAAATATTTTTGTTTGTTATTCAACCAGAGAAATTTGAATAGGTGTTAAATGAATCCAAATACGTTAGTATCAAGTCATGACAAAACTTGAATTGTTCCTAGAATAATAATATACAAGAAAAAAATTACTCCATTATGATTGGATAAGAGACAAGCTATTATTCCTGAATTTTATTTGAAAACAATTCAAAGAATCAAAAAGGGCGTAAAAAAGCGAAAAAAGTACAAAACGCGAAAAACGATGCAAAAGCTGAAGTCTAAATTTGATTGGTAGAGAGAACAATGGAACTCAAAATGAAACAACATCAATGAAATTTAGAAAAGCAGCAGGGATGTAAACCCTGAATGACACAGAAAATTCTGAATTGCAACATAACTGACAAAATTAAAAATGTTTCGAGTAAGAAACAAGAAAGGAATTGAAAAAGTAAGTCAATGTTTATTTTACATTTTTAAATACTTTTTTTTATAAAGATACAATACAGGGTATATCAAAAAGTTTAATTTCAGGAATAAATAATTCATTATTTAGGTGACGAGTTCTTCGGCGCAACCACTCGTGTATATTCAAAAGGTTCAAATTGAACTCGCACTACGGGCTCTTGGAACTTTATCTTTTGCCCACTCGTGCAAATTAATCTCGAATTGAACTCAACACATTCAAATATTAAAGGGTACGCTTTTCAAAATCCAGAACAATTTTTTCATTTTGCAAAACAAATTTTGCCTATGAATATTTTTTTATTTTTTTATTTATGGTTCAATCTGTCATTCATAAAAATATATTTGGGGTATCTTTTTCATCATGGGAATAATTTTTATGGTCATTCTGCCAAAGTTCCATTTAAACAACCCCGTTGAAGCGCAATGGAAGTTACCCCCCGGGGACAAAAGTATATACACTTTTATATTACGAGCAAGCATACCGAATTCTCATCGGCTCCTAATATCAATGTGTACAGCATTGGTTGCAAGAAAAATCTCACTGCTCTACGAAAGCTAAGAAATTCTAAATGCTACATTTTTCTTTTAGAACTCTTTTATATTCTTTCATGCAATATTATACAATTTCACAGTAAAATTTTCAGAAAAATAAATAGAAACAGTTACAAAAACGAAAAACTTATAAAAAATAGTTCCTAATAATTCCTATATCATAATTATTAATGAAATATCTACATTCATTTACATAATTGTTCGTTCTCTGTGAAACCAGTGAAACTCAATATGATCAGTTTTGTAAGATAAAGTTCATAATAGATACATCAAGCTGTACAATATTAACACAAAGTTATATGACACATGCTCAGCGGGAAGTTGAATATAGTCGAAATATAGAAAGTGATAGTTTCCTAATCGCTTACGTGGTTCACCAATTTCTAAATTTGCCATACTTTAATACCACACATGTATATAATAGTTATTTTAAGAAAATAAAAATGAAACTCACAAATCATTTGCTTACTCACCTTGTTTTCAACATACTGCGGCCGAGCAAGACGGATCTTTTTCACGGTTTGAAATATGTCTATTAAATTTTCCACTTTTACTCTTTCCAATGCCACAGATAAAGTGATCAACGTACCAGAGCGACCAGCGCCATCACTAAAAATACAATACAGCATCACATAAATCTATTTTAAAAGACTCATAGCAAGGGTCTAAGGATATAACGTACGCATGCGCGAAAAAATTGGCACAATTTCTGGTCATACTTTGTGCCATCGAATCATTTGTGCTTCGACCTGAGAAATGATTGCAGTGTTTTATAGGCCTTATATATGTTTTATATATCGTCTTATTCTGTATTAATCTTACGTTTTTGGATTAAATTATGAACCGGGGATATGTTCTCTCGTCTATAACTTGATCTTTTATAAAGATTTGCTTTAACAAAGATTTCGATCATGATGTTTTAAAATAATTGCTTTTTTCCGGAATAAAGACATCCCTTCTGATAATTATAAACTATTTTACTTTTTCTAATTTGTAATGGTATACAGAGTAAAAATAATCCATGTTATGAAAGTTTGAAGCGATTGTTCTTGTGATAGAACCGCTTATCAGCTTCCTAATTTCTAGTTTAATAAAACTCTTCCCAGAAGAACATATTTTATATAGTAACATCAAGTCTTAGATTTGTGAAAATTGAATAACAAATTAAGAACTGCGTTTTGAAAAAAATGAATGATAGAAAATAGCGTACTTTCTACATTAAATATCTCTGCTTAAAATATTAACTCCTCATTTAACATAAGCTTCGACTACAGAAATGCTTTTGGTGTCATGTACAATACAAAACTTAACATTGATAGACAACAGTAAGTTAAAATAATATTAAGGCTATGTATTTCCAACAAATAATAAAGAACATTCTAAGAACATTTCAAGCAGATATTTCTCAAAAATTAAGAACATTGAAGCTCAACTTGATAGTTTAATTTTCTTTTAAAATAAAAAGAAGAATCTCGTTTTCCTGAATATAGCTCGACGTTTGGACAACAAACACAGTTTCTACGTTTACTTTACAACTCTTCAATATATATACAGTATAACGATGGTGACTGAGTCAAAGAAATCACATGCTTAATTAATGTTATTTTAAGTTTCACAGCGATTCTATAATCAGACACTTTTAATCAATGAAAAAAGTGGCAACAAGTTCAAGTAAAAATTGTCTGATGATCGCATTTGCGTGAAACGCAAGTAACAGTGGTTATAATAATATGAGTCATCATCGTTTGTACGGAGTCAGAATTTTCAGACTGAGAATCCGAAAAAAGTCCTAATGGAAGCGTTTGACTAAGAAAATGTAAGAAAAATAGACTCAAACTCCGACTCCAGCTCCAAAATATTTCAGAAAAACTCCTGTAAAAAGCCAGAAAATGGATAAATTTATCAACCCCAAATTAAGCAAACATAGAAAGGTACAAAGTATATTAACATTAATAAGTTGTACAAGATTAAGTCGATCACAGAAAGCAAAATGATCTTTAAAAGTTGTAAATAGCTCGAGTATATCAACAAATTATTGCTTAGAGCTTAGAATGTGTAAGAACGGCCCTGGTTACAGATTAGCCATTTTGGCATTGAGCACTATTACATCTGCCGAAAGATAAATCTATCTTTATTGTTTTATTGTTTTATTGTAACTCTTGAATATGAATAATAAGATAATAGTTGTCTTACCTGCATATTACTATGATTGGTCCGTTGCCATGCATTTGTTGTGACTTTTCTATTTGTAAGAATAACGTCACGATTGATTGTTTATCTGTTGGTATTCCATGATCAGGCCATTCGCGATAGTGAAACATAGAGGAAGCTTTAAAAGTACTTGTTGATGTCTAAAATTAATAAGCATGGAATAGTATCAACTGGATGATCGCAAACTAAAGCGTGAAGCTTCAAGTTACAGAGTTAATAATATTATTATTATAGTTATTTTGTTATTATTATTGTTATTGTTATCATTATTATTATTATTACTGTTATTGTTATTGTTGCTGTCGTTGTCGTTGTTGGTTTTATTACTATTATTATTATTATTATTATTATTATTATTATTATTATTATTATTATTATTATTATTATTATTATTATTATTATTATTATTATTATTATTATTATTATTATTAATTGATATAATTAATATATAATTATAATTATTATTAATTAAACAATAGAAAGTAGCATTACGGAGTTTATCATAGAACGTAGATATCATGTATATTTTTCATTGATTAAAAAATTTGTCTGAAGATCGCTGTGACAAGCGTGAAACTTGAGTAACAGTAAAGAATGTGTATTCTTTGACTCTTTCGCCATATATTATTATTATTATTATTATTATTATTATTATTATTTTTATTATTATTTTTATTATTATTATTATTATTATTATTATTATTATTATTATTATTATTATTATTATTATTATTATTATTATTATTATTATTATTATTATTATTATTATTATTATTATTATTATTATTATTATTATTATTATTATTATTATTATTATTATTATTATTATTATTATTATTATTATTATTATTATTATTATTATTATTATTATTATTATTATTATTATTATTATTATTATTATTATTATTATTATTATTATTATTATTATTATTATTATTATTATTATTATTATTATTATTATTATTATTATTATTATTATTATTATTATTATTATTATTATTATTATTATTATTATTATTATTATTATTATTATTATTATTATTATTATTATTATTATTATTATTATTATTATTATTATTATTATTATTATTATTATCATTATTATTATTATTATTATTATTATTATTATTATTATTATTATTATTATTATTATTATTATTATTAATATAAAGATGGAATATACATTTTGTAAATTATGATTTTGTAATAAATGACATTTCGATAATATTATCACTCTTGGGAATAGGAAAGGGTGACTTTTAAATCAATTATAGAAATTTGATTGCCATTTCTTTGAAATTGACACAATGTCAATCAAATATTTGGAAATTAAGAAATCATACGATCAACTGTAAATCTAGATATACCTATATATAAAACATTTAGATTGTAACTCAATATTATAGGTTTGCAAGTGATTACAGACTCACGATAAAATTATGAAATCATGAGGTAATTCAAATGTAAAAAAGCTAATTAGCAACCTTAACAGTATATTTTAGCTCTACAATAAATTTTAGCTGAATAATAAATGTTCAAGAGCTGGGATTCTATGGATAGATTAATCTAATTTGTTTGCTAAAGCATTATTATCAAAACCATATGTTTGCAATAAATGAGGCACTCTTCCATGTACTGCTATCGGCTCTCATCGGACAGGTGCCAGTCATGCGATTTTATGGAAGCAATATTTGTTAAATCAAACCCAGGCTTGCGAAATACGAACAAAGAGAATGAAAATAATATCACGATTTCGGAAAACTATTGCAAAATGTCGTTTCTAATGAAACAAAAATGGCAATTCAATATCTCCACGTGATAGCACTTCACTTACCTCAACGACAGCAAATCCTGACGGATGCGACACAACCAATAAAAATTGTGAGAAAAAATTTGGGCAATTCGAGAAGATTGTAATATTGTGTAAATTTAAATGTATACGTCACGTCATTTACATACTAAAGGCTAATGATTTGTTGAATTATATAGAGCTTTAGCAGCAATATTCCCTGGGCGTGGTCGCTGGTCGCTTGCGTTTTTATGTTGGTATTACAATTGAAGTTCTAAAGCATACAGTTAAGCATTTACCACACCCATTGTGTCGGGCAATATTAGCAATAACCCACAGTAAGGAGCAGGTAATCGCGACCGTGCTCACCTCAGTTTGTCCAACTTTCAAGGAAACGTGGTTCATTGGTCCAAGATCTTTCTCAGCTGTACATTGTACAACAACATTGCCATATTCATTATTTTCCCCATTTTCAGGCCAAAACTTAGGGTAATCCTAAATAGGGCATTATAAATATACAACAACAATTCAATATACGTGTCAGAGAAAGTTTGAATGAGGACAAATCCAGTTCGATAATTTATATATAGGGAGTGTTTAAAATAATTAAATCTTCTATATTATTGAAATAATGGCGTATATGTAATGTAAACTAAGAGGTCCTTGATATTTTTGTTAAAAAAGAGTGATGGTAAATTAAAGAGTGTAAATTGACCAGCTTGCAGAAGTTTGCTTTTTCTATTTGCAGCCATGTTTCATCCACTGCAACATTCAAGACACAAAGAACGGAGTTGCAAATAGTACTGCACAATGATATAGATGGCTAATGTTTTGATCCTTGCTTATATGAGTCTTAACGGAGGATAAGTTCAGATAACAGAGTAACCAGGCTTCAGTTCTGATCATATCTGATCGACTGTGCTTCAAATCCCCTGACGATAAATTCAGCCTTGACTTTATCTAAAAAATCAAATGAGTACCATCTTCTGATGGAGGATGAATGGTCCATAGAAAATTGAATTAAGAGTAGCTGGGGGGCATCATTTCCCAACATAATGACAATCGAGGCATATCTGCCTTGTAATCCGCAATGTGGGCTGCAGATCTGCAAAATTTTGCATGGGCAAGTTCTTATAGAAATTTAATTATTGGCTTTAATCTTGTCAGAAAGACATTACTCATTCTTTTTCAACGGATGATAGTAGCAGCATCAGGTCAGCTGGAATCTCAAAGAGTTACAACCTCCTTGATACGGGACTGTTGATATGATTCCATTCCAAATACAAATGAGACTAGAATCCGTTTCACGTTTTCAGATCCGATCAAACTCCCGTGAAGTTGACCAATTGATGGCTAAACATCCTTTTAAGCCTAGGTCCCATATGACCAATTTGCCTGCAACATTTGCCTTGGTCACAATCATATTCATCTATTGTTTTGACCGGATATCGTTAGCCTTGCCTGGGTGATTTCAACTAACGATATCCCGGTCAAAACAATAGAAAAAGGTGGATCAGTGACCCAGGCAAATGTCGCAGGCATTGTCGCAGGCATCTTGGCTAGATGGGAACCAGGCGTTAACTAAAATCCTTAGGATAACATCCTGTTATACTTACATCGCTTGAAGTTGTTGGGTTATTAAGCAATACAATAGTCGATGCTTCCTTTTGAAATATCATGGTCCAAAAGTCATTGATGGTATCACTAAGTGGATGCTGGGTAGCAATAAAGGCATCTCGTTTCTTGTAGCCC